>CM035122.1:142026697-142192032 GCA_020205555.1 Panax stipuleanatus | reverse complement strand
CTAAATTTTTCTTCTATTTGTCCAAATTACTTGTTAAGGTTACTATCTTTGATTGTATCCAAGTTTTGAGCTCTATTCTTGAATTTTGCTCCATAATTGATTATTACGAGGTATTTTTGAATTGGATATACTAAAATACGAATCCTTAGTCTTTGTCTTTTATCTCACTGGATTCGTTTTTTTTAAATATTTTTCATCATTCTCAGTCCTAAAAGGTGATGTAAGTGAATATCTTTGGCCTGTAGAGCAAAGATGAATGATTACTTGATGAATATCTTTGGCCCGTAGAGCAAAGATGAATGATTACCTGATGAATATCTTTGGCCTGTAGTGCAAAGATGACAGGTGTTGAGATGAATATGACCACTGATGATACAAATGAATATCTTTGGCCTGTAGTGCAAAGATGAATATTTAATTCGAGATGTACATTGATTGATGTTACAGGGTTAAAATATTGATGATGGACTTTTAAATCATAGAAGATAGTAGACTTGATTCTCTGCTTAACTCTTCTAATGAATTGTTATTTCCGCTGTGAATATTGATCTAAGATTGGTTGTCCATTATATTTTATCTGATTTTTTGAAGGCTAACGATAATTTATTTTTCATTATCTTAGTCATAATATTCTTTACTGAGCTAGTTGAGCTCACCCTTTTCATCTGTTGTCCTCTTCAGGAAATGAGAATGTCGCAGGGACTAGTCGGGGGACAGAGTGATGGTCCGAGCTAGAGCAGTAGTAGTCCTCACTATTTCTGATAAATAGTGTGATAATAATTGTAATGAGGACTTAGTTTGAATCTTAATATTTTCTACATATTTGTATTGAGACTCACAGTTGTGTGGTCGTATTTTGCACGACCGTATGATATAAAGTTGTATTTGAATTCTGTACCATGTATTTGGCGACTCAGAATGGGTTGGGTTGAATGGACCTATTCTGGGGGGCGTCACAGTTGGTATCAGATCTTAGGGATATGATCTCTGGCGGAGATCGGGGAATAGAACTAGGAGGGGAGAGACGAGTAAATCCTTCGCTAGTGTGTCCTACCTAAGCTTATGTGGTATTTAATTGGTCAGTCGGAGCATATGGTTAATATGTGATATGTTGACTTGTTTAATTAACCCTCGTTTTATGACAGTATTTGAGAATGGCAGCTGAGAATTTTAACAACGAAGTGAATGAGACCGTGGAGACACCTTTAATCACTAACCAGGAGAACGTGCAACAAGAAGGCAATGGTCAGACGATAAACGATGAGATGTTTAGAAGTTTTCTGCAGTTCATGCAAAACCAGACGAGGGAGACTCGTGTGCAACATATAGGTGGCAATAATAACAACACGCGAGTTGTCACTGCCAAGCAGTTCAAAGAATTGGGACCACCAGAGTTTCTGGGAAAGCCAGATCCGATCAAGGCGGAGACGTGGATTAAATAAATTACCAAGATATTTGATGTCTTGGGATGTACAGAGGAACAGAAGGTTCCATTCGCCACGTTTATGTTCCGTGGAGAGGCAGATTACTGGTGGAAATCCGTGAAGCGTACCCAGCCTGCCGCACTCCAGATGTCTTGGAAAGCGTTCCAGAAACTGTTTAATGACAAGTACTTTCCTGAAAGTATTCGTCATATGAAGGAAGTAGAGTTTATCAGACTCGAGCAAAATAACATGACGGTATCCCAGTACGAGGCTAAGTTCGCGGAGCTGTCCAGGTTTGCACCTCATTTGGTGGAGAATGAGGAACGTATGACGCGGATGTTTCTAAGAGGTTTGAAACCCGAAATACGTCAATACCTCATTTCTCATAAATTTTCTTTATATTCGGATGTAGTAAACAGGGCCCAGTTATTAGAACGAGATAATAATTATGTTCAACCGAGGGACCACAACCAAGGTCGTACTGGTGGCAGCAGTCATCGGAGCAATGACAACCAGCGAGGAGGAAAGTATGACAGAAACGGTAACCATTCCGGTGGTAATCGTGGCCATGATAGTAGAAGAAGCGAATCGGGAGAAGATTTCAAAAAGAGAAGGTATAACAATGAGAACGCAAAGATGTCAACATCAGCACCAGCATCAACTGTTTCGAGGGGAGGAGAACGACCACCGGTCGTATGCTATAAATGCGGGAAAGAGGGACATATCAGCCCAAACTGCCCACAACAATTCAAAAGATGCTATAACTGTGGAAAAGAAGGACATATAGCTCGAGATTGTTCTGTTGCGAAATCAAATTCAGCGGAGGTGGTGATTCCAAAGGCGGTTGCAGACAAGTCAAAGTCGGTGATTCCTGGAAGAGCGTTTGTCGTGACAGCCCAAAACGCGAGGAATCCACACGAGGTGATTACGGGTAAGCTGATCATAAACTCTTGCGAAGTTTACACCTTGTTAGATACCGGTGCTACCCATTCCTTTATTTCACCTGCTTGTGCTCAACGTTTGAACTTGACTTCTGATAAATTAGACTTTGACTTATCTGTTGAAACTCCGTTAGGAGAAACCTTTGTTACATCTACAGTTTACAAATCTTGCTTGATTCAGATTGGTACCCTTACCTTACCTGTTGATCTTATATCTTTGAAAATACTTGCATTTGACGTGATTTTAGAAATTGACTGGTTAACCACTTACCATGCCAAAATTGATTGTTTTCGTAAGGTTGTTAGTTTTCATATTCCTAATCAACCTGTTGTGCGAATCCAAATCACCAAACCACTAAAATCAGTCAATATCATTTCAAGTCATAAAGCTATTCGTTTATTGAAAACGGATGTCAAGCTTTCTTAGCTCATGTCACTGATCTAAATCAGAATACATCAGATTTGAATGATATTTCCGTTGTTAATGAGTTTCCTGATGTATTTCCCGAAGAACTTCCCGGTTTACCCCCAGAACGTGAAGTTGAATTCTTTATTGACCTTGAGCCCGGTACAAAGCCCATTTCTAAAATCCCATATCGAATGGCTCCTATTGAACTTCAGGAGTTAAAGGTCCAATTACAAGGGTTGTTAGATATCGGTTTTATTCGTCCTAGTACGTCTCCTTGGGGTGCTCCTGTTTTATTCGTAAAGAAAAAAGACGGGAGTATGCGACTTTGCATTGACTATCGGGAGTTGAACCATGTCACCATCAAGAATAGGTATCCGTTACCTCGTATTGATGACCTGTTCGACCAGTTGCAAGGAGCGCAATTCTTTTCAAAGATCGATCTTCGTTCTGGATATCATCAGTTGAAGATTAAAACTGAGGATATTCCAAAGACTGCTTTCAGAACACGATACGGGCATTATGAGTTCTTAGTCATGTCTTTTGGATTGACTAATGCTCCTGCTGCTTTCATGGATATGATGAACCATGTATTTAAGGAGTATTTGGATCAATTCGTTGTTGTCTTTATTGATGACATTCTCATCTATTCTAAAAGCCGTGAAGATCATGAACACCATTTGAAGTTAGTACTTCAAAAGCTTCGTGAGAACAAGCTATATGCCAAGCTGAAGAAATGCGAGTTCTGGCTTGAGGAAGTAGCATTCCTTGGGCACGTGGTATCGAAACGTGGAGTATCTGTGGACCCCGCGAAGATTTAAGCAATACAAAGCTGGGAGCAACCTAAGTCGGTGACTGAAGTACGAAGCTTTCTGGGCTTAGCTGGTTATTATCGGAGATTCGTAGAGGGATTTTCTCGAATCGCTACTCCATTAACTCAGTTGACTCGGAAAGATACGAAATTCGTTTGGAGAGAGGAATGCGAGAAGAGCTTCCAAGAGCTCAAGAGGAGACTTATTTCGGCACCTGTTCTGACAATACCATCTGGTTCAGATGGATTTGTTATTTACAGCGATGCTTCGGGAAAAGGGTTAGGATGTGTTCTCATGCAACATGAGAAAGTCATAGCCTATGCTTCGCGACAACTCAAAGAATATGAGAGGAATTATCCTACTCATGATCTAGAGTTGGCAGCAGTCGTTTTCGTGTTGAAGATCTGGAGACATTACTTGTACGGAGAGAAAGTGGAGATTTATACGGATCATAAAAGCCTTAAATATTTCTTCACTCAGAAGGAACTCTACATGCGGTAACGACGTTGGCTTGAGCTGTTGAAAGATTACGATCATACTATCCAATACCATCCTGGAAAAGCGAACGTGGTAGCTGACGCGTTGAGTAGAAGATCATATGTGGAAACGAATGCGATTATGTCAAGTATACGCGTAGAACCAGCTTTGATTGATAAAGTTAAAGCTGCTCAAGCTACGGATGCGGAGCTGATGAAGATGAAGAAGAAGGTGCAAGAAGGTGCAATTTCAGAAGCAAGAATCGATGAAGAGGGAATACTTCGAGTCAACTCCAGACTTTGTGTTCCTAACGATTTTGACTTGAAATATAGAATCATGATGGAGGCACACAACACACCGTTTGCAATCCATCCTGGGAGTACTAAAATGTATCGTGATCTTCGACATACATTTTGGTGGAGTAATATGAAGAGAGAGATCGCGGAGTTCATCTCAAGATGTTTAACTTGTCAACGTGTAAAGGCGGAGCATCAAGTGCCGAAGGGTCCATTGCAACCACTGGAGATTCTGAAATGGAAGTGGAAACACATTACGATGGATTTCGTTACGGGTCTTCCCAAGATTTCTCAAGGCTTAGATGCGATTTGGGTTATTGTTGATAGATTAACCAAGTCTGCTCATTTCTTGCCGATACGAGAGACTTATTCCCTTGAACGTCTTGCTCATATGTACGTGAATGAGATTGTGAGATTGCATGGCATACCAGTATCCATAGTTTCGGATCGTGATCCCAGATTTACTTCACGATTTTGGATCAGTTTGCAGAAAGCTATGGGCACGAATTTACGATTCAGTTCGGCTTATCATCCTCAAACAGACGGACAATCGGAAAGGACTATCCAAACTTTTGAAGATCTATTGAGACTCTGTGTTCTAGACTTCAAAGGGAGTTGGGATAAGTACTTACCATTGGTGGAATTCTCCTACAATAACAGTTATCAGGCAAGTATAGGCGTAGCTCCATTCGAAGCGTTGTATGGGAGAAAGTGTCGTTCTCCAGTATGTTAGGATGAGGTGGGTGAAGCAACATTGTTGGGACCAGAGTTAGTACGTATGACTACAGAAAAGATCCAAATAATCCGACAACGTATACAGACGGCACAGGATCGACAAAAGAGTTATGCAGATCTTCATCGAAAGGACGTGAAATTTAATGTTGGAGACCATGTGTTATTACGTGTTGCTCCATGGAAAGGAGTTACAAGGTTTGGGAAGAGAGGAAAGCTCAACCCACGATTCATTGGTCCATTTGAGATTCTTGACCGAGTAGGAAATGTGGCCTATAGACTTGCTTTACCTCCAAGCATGTCTCGTGTTCATAATGTGTTTCACATATCCGTGTTACGTAAATATGTGAAGGATCCAAATCGCATTATTGAGTTACAACCAGACGAGATAGCTGAAGATTTAACGTACGAGGAGGTACCTGTCAAGATCTTGGATAGGAAGGAGCATGTCCTACGCTCGAAAATTATACCTCAAGTTAAAGTTTTGTGGAGAAACCATGCAATTGAGGAAATGACCTGGGAGTTGGAATCGGAAATGAAAGCGAGGTTTCCTCACCTTTTCGACATACCAGGTACGTACGTCAATTTCGAGGACGAAATTTCATAAGGAGGGGAGGTTGTAAGACCCCAACTTTTATGAATAAAGATTTAATTTTTTTTATATATTATTTCGAAATAGTAAGGTGTTGATTTGATAAATATGAAAGTTATGGGTGAAATGTGCAAACATTTTTAAAATGAGCAAGTGGTTATAAAATATTCTTGTTGTCGAGGAATATTCGTTTGGTCGTGGAATATTCTTGTTGTCGGAGAATATTCGTACGACGGCGCAGCTATTTGTGGGCCCCCACAACGGAATAACTGTCGGATATAGAAAGCGACAGAAATTACTTTTTTACAAGATAACGGCGTAGTTGTTACCGTTAGTACTGTTGAAATACCCGGTGGTTAAAATACAGTACACGGTGTTGCGCAGTAGCACACGGTATTGCACAGTATTTCGAATTATTGAGTCTTACGTGAGAAGGAACCTACTCAATTATTGTTACAGTATTTACTGTTCAATATTTTATATTATTGACTCAATAATTGCTACGTTGATATTTTATATTATTGACTCAATAATTGCTGCATTGATATTTTATTGACTCAATAATTGCTACGTTGCTATTTTTTTATGATTGATTCAATAATGGCTACAGTTGATATTTTGTAGTATTGATTCAATAATTGTCGTTGCACAGTATTTCACGTTATCAACTCAATAATTCATATTATTTGAATAATATTATTAGATAGCATTATTGACAATGTCTAAGGAAGTTCTGTCTAGGAGGGGTTATTTAATTGCGCGCCAGTAAGGAGAAGTCCTTATCGGAAGGCCCCCTCTGTCCTGGGAACGACCTGGTTGTTAATATTGTAGTTCTATAATATTATTTGTGAAAAATTAATTATTGATTTATATGATAAGGAAATATTTATTTTGTGGATATTAAAGAAGTAATTGGCGCTGGTCAGTTTTTATCAATATTTTGGTGTGAGAAATCATCTGTTTTTGGATTTCGGATAATTTATGTTTGAAATTTGGAAAAACTTCCTTCTGCATAGTTGTAGAGAATTAAATTTCCTATAGAAGGACATAGAATTTGTATTTTTCTGACAAAGGGGCTATTTGTTATGAATTATTGAAGTTTCGGAAAATATATATATTATTTAATGGGTGGGCCCCACTTTTGTTAAAATCTGATTTTGGGCAGCAGCCGGCGGCGACGAAAATTATTTTGAAATAATAATATTTTATTCATTTAGTCTCCTTTGGCATCCTAAGCTTTTCCTATAAATAGGGTGCTTAGGTTAGAATTGAAAATCACACCAGAATCAGAAGTTTTCTCTCTCTATAATATCGAGCGTATTTTTGTGAGTATTTCAATACTTTGAGTATTACTATTCAATACAAGCTTCCGTCGGTATTATATCCGATATTCCAGTCAGAGATACTGTTCTTTTGAGGTAAGGGATGTTATTTCTTTCGTAAATGATGTTATTCTTTTCAATATCATTATACAGAAATATTGTCATGGATTTTATGTTGAAATTCTTACTTTTTTCGTCGGGGTTACTATTCACGTATACGGCACTATTCACGAAAAAACTAAATTTTCTTCTATTTGTCCAAATTACTTGTTAAGGTTACTATCTTTGATTGTATCCAAGTTTTGAGCTCTATTCTTGAATTTTGCTCCATAATTGATTATTACGAGGTATTTTTGAATTGGATATACTAAAATACGAATCCTTAGTCTTTGTCTTTTATCTCACTGGATTCGTTTTTTTTAAATATTTTTCATCATTCTCAGTCCTAAAGGTGATGTAACTGAATATCTTTGGCCTGTAGAGCAAAGATGAATGATTACTTGATGAATATCTTTGGCCCGTAGAGCAAAGATGAATGATTACCTGATGAATATCTTTGGCCTGTAGTGCAAAGATGACAGGTGTTGAGATGAATATGACCACTGATGATACAAATGAATATCTTTGGCCTGTAGTGCAAAGATGAATATTTGATTCGAGATGTACATTGATTGATGTTACAGGGTTAAAATATTGATGATGGACTTTTAAATCATAGAAGATAGTAGACTTGATTCTCTGCTTAACTCTTCTAATGAATTGTTATTTCCGCTGTGAATATTGATCTAAGATTGGTTGTCCATTATATTTTATCTGATTTTTTGAAGGCTAACGATAATTTATTTTCCATTATCTTAGTTATAATATTCTTTACTGAGCTAGTTGAGCTCACCCTTTTCATCTGTTGTTCTCTTCAGGAAATGAGAATGTCGCAGGGACTAGTCGGGGGACAGAGTGATGGTCCGAGTTAGAGCAGTAGTAGTCCTCACTATTTCTGATAAATAGTGTGATAATAATTGTAATGAGGACTTAGTTTGAATCTTAATATTTTCTACATATTTGTATTGAGACTCACAGTTGTGTGGTCGTATTTTGCACGACCGTATGATATAAAGTTGTATTTGAATTCTGTACCATGTATTTGACGACTCAGAATGGGTTGGGTTGAATGGACCTATTCTGGGGGGCGTCACAGGTGGGGTAGCGTGGGATAGGGTGGGGGTGTATATATAATTAATAAATATTTTTTTTAATTTTTGTGGCGTGGGTGGGTGGGGGGGTGGGGTGGGTGGCTGGGGTGGTGTAGCGTGGGGTAGGGTGGGGGTATATATATAATTAATAAATGTTATTTTTTTAATTTTTGTGGGGTGGATGGGGTGGGGAGGCGTGGGGTGGGGTGCGTGGGGGTGGGTCAGGCGTGCACAACAGGCCGGCCTGGTCTGGTCCGGCCTGGGCCTGCCAGGCTTTGGCCGTTGACCAGGCCAGGCCAGGCCTTGACTTTTGGGCCTTCAGGCCAGGCCAGGCCAGGCCTCGACTCCCAAACCATGGCCTGATGAGGCCTGCAGGCCGGGCCAGGCCAGGCCTTGGGCCAGGCCCAGGCTGGTCTGGTTCAGCACTTATTAAAAAAAAAAAATTTACAATATTAACTAACTAATAATAAATAACTAACTAACTTATATTAATAATATTAATAATAACATTAATAATAACTATTAATAACTATTATTAATGTTATATTATTAATAACTATTAATAATATTAATATTATGTACCTGTTATATTAATAATATGCTATGCAATATTAACTAACTTATGAATATTAAATAAACCAAGTAGTATATTAATATTAAAATTTAATAAACTAACTTATTAATATTAATAAACTAACTCATATATTAATATATGAATTATTAAATGTATTAATTAAATGTACTTGTAATAAAATTTTGTAAAAATGATGCAAGATTTTTGAGATTTATTTTATTTTAACATTCTACTACACACCAATATAAGTTGAATGATTAGAACAAAAATAAATATATTTCTCTTAAATTAAAAGAAAATGTAATTTAGATGTAACTGAATATAAAATAAATTGATTTCCTAAATATATATATAGTTGTTTACTATACACTTCGTAGAAAATACTGTAGATTACACTTTTATTTTTTGAATATAAAGTTAATTTCATTGAAATGACTAACAACTAAGTAACTAACTTATTATTAATATTAACTATCAACTATGTATAGTTGTTTACTATCAACTAAGTAACTAACTTATTATTAATATTAAATATACTAACTAGTTATATTCATTGAAGATGTATATTAATTAAATATATCTACAAGAAATCAAGAATGAATAATTAAAATTTTAAACTTTATTGATGTATTAATTAAAACTAATGTATTATAATTTATAAACTACAATAATGAGTAAGTAAAAATTTATACTTTATTGATGAATAATTATAAATTTAAAGTTCAAAAATTATAAAATCATAAATTTAAATTACAAAATCATAAATTATATCTCAAGTATTATTTCCAATTAGTTTTCTAATTGCTTTATAGAATTTTTCTTTAAATTGGTACAACAGAATACCTGAAAAATAACCAAAATCATAAATTTTAAACTTTATGATGTATTAATTAACTAACTTATGAATATTAACTAACTTATGAATATTAAATAAACTAAGTGGTATATTAATATTAAAATTTAATCAATTAACTTATTAATATTAATAAACTAACTCATATAGTAATATTAAAATTTAATCAACTAACTTATTAATATTAAATAAACTAGCTAATATATTAATTAAATGTACTTGCAAGAAATCAAGAATGAATAATTAAAATTTTAAAATTTATTGATGTATTAATTAACTAACTTATGAATATTAAATAAACTAAGTGGTATATTAATATTAAAATTTAATCAATTAACTTATTAATATTAATAAACTAACTCATATATTAATATTAAAATTTAATCAACTAACTTAATAATATTAAATAAACTAGCTAATATGTTAATTAAATGTACTTGTAAGAAATCAAGAATGAATAATTAAAATTTTAAACTTTATTGATGTATTAATTAAAACTAATATATTATAGTTTATAAATTACAATAATGAATAAGTTAAAATTTATTATTTATTGATGAATAATTATAAATTTAAAGTACAAAAAATACAAATAATTGGATAAAAAAGCATGCAAGGTCTCAGGTCAGGCCAGGCCAGGCCCGGCCAGGCCCCAGTCCAGGCCCCAGGCCAGGCCAGGCCAGACTTTTTTTCAGGCCAGGCCAGGCCAGATTTTTGCCTAAAAAAAGCGGCCTTTTCAAGCCTTCTAGGCCAGGCCTGATCGGACCGGGCTTTGACCAGGCCAGGCTTTGACCAGGCCGGGCCCAGGCCGGACCAAGGCCAGGCCGCAGGCCTCGGGCCTTTTGTGCACCACTAGGGTGGGTGCGTGGGGTGGCGTAGCGTGGGATAGGGTGGGGGTGTATATATAACCAATAAATATTATTTTTTTTAATTTTTGTGGGGTGGGGTGGGATGGGGTGGGTGGGGGAGTGGGGGAGTGGGGGTGGGTGGGGTGGGTTAGCGTGGGGGTGTATATATAATCAATAAATATTATCTTTTTAATTTTTTTTGGTGATAATCAATCACAACTAAGACGTTCAATCTAATTTAAGGATACGTTAGTCATATTAGAAAAGACAAAGGTTAATTTTGTCCACAAATTTTTAATCCTGCCTCATGGGATTATAATACCATGTTAGACATGGTATTAAATAATCCCTCATTCTAAGTCATTTTGTGATTTCGGAATTAATAGTCCGGAGTCTAGTTTAAAAAACAAACAAGAGATTAAGGATTATTAGTCCAATCCCAAGGGTTATCCTAGTAAACAAACATGGCCTAAAAGAAAAGGGAAAGTGGTATTTTTCATATATTTAAAATGATATTTTTACATGAGAGACGCATGTAAGACCCACTCACTATTATCATGTTGAAATATTATTTTAACATGTGAAAATACCGATTTCTAATAAAAATCAGATTGTTTCTTTATGACATTTGAGTGTAAAGCACGTCTAATTAAACTACTAATGCAAAATTAATTAATGAATTCGTTAAGGTCAACCCGCCCCGCCCCGCCCCGTCCTTCTCTTATCTGATTGTTAAGATTCAGCTTTCCAATTGAATTCAATCATGCAAAGAATTTGGTAATTGCATGCGAGGTGGTCACCTACTTTGCTTTCTTGTTTATTATTGGGGACGTGACGTCTATGTCTATTCATAGTATTGCCTTTCCTTTTTCTTGTATTGTTATGTTTATATGTTATAGGACTCGTCACCTCTCCATTCAAAATGGTAGTAACGTTGTAGAAGAATATATCCCATCTAGGTATCTCTACAAATCAAACACACAGACAGCTACTATACGAGATTGAGAGTTTTTTTTATAGTTTTAATTAATTTATAATAATGAATATTATAAAATATTTAAAAAATCTAGTTATCAACTGCAAAGAGGTGATCTGTATCAAGAATGGAAGTCAAAACATGGGAGAGACAAGTAAAAGAAGCCAAGATTTCCAAAGAATAAATTCATGAAAAAAGGGGAGAGTTTAGTGGCTGAGGCAGAAACTATTTCGTGTTATTATTATTATTTATTGTTTGAAATTTTAAATTAAAAATTCAAGTTCTCATTATATGGATGATAACCAAACACGTATCCATGTTGTAGATGAGATGGATGGACACATCATTCTAGAACTCGACTCTCTTTCTTTCAATTGTGGGATACTACTACTACTACTAAAAGTCGCCGTAACAATGACCTTTAGTAGCAGTAGTAGTACATAGTAGGGTAGGGTCCTTTTTATTTGTTTTTTTTTATTATTATATACTATTATTTATAAATTTTAAGAAAGTATTAAATGTTTAATTTTTTATGTTATTTATAATAATTAAAGGTTAATTTATTTTTCTCTCATTTGTTTTTTTTATAAATTTTATACAATTAAATTTAGTCAATCAAATAAATCATGAATTACATTTTCTTAGTCTGCGTTGGGTATCCTTAAAACATCAATTAATTAAAAATGAGCAACTGAGAGACGAGAGTATCATGAAAGGAAAGCTTGACTCCAGAAAGGAAAGCTTGAGTTGTGGTGGAGTGGAAGAAATATATATATATATATATATATATATATATATATATATATATATATATATATATTGATGTTTCAATGATATCATCATCTTCTTATCAATTTCGATTAAAAAAAACTGATGATGATAAAATTAATAATATTGCATATATCCAACCAGCTCCCGGCCGGCCGGCCGGCCTTGTTGCATGCATGCATGGCTCACAAAAACCAACTAATGAATCAACAAGTCTCACAATAGATCTAATTGCATGTCCGCCTACAAGTAGAACTATATATATATATATATATATATATATATATATAGGTAGTAATTTAACTCTACAACACCACTTAAACCCTAAATTTCATATAGAAGAAGCAGTTGATTGGTGGAATATAATTAATTAATGCATGCTTATTATGACCACCGAATAAATACAAATATTCACCCAAAATGTTTTATGATTATAAACAAATCTTGGCATATATATCAAGATCAAGTCCTAAATTACAAGTAAATATATATAGCAGCTGCTATATACTTCCTCCGTTCCTAAAAGATTGTTGTTTTAGAAGAAAAAATTTGTTCCAAAATGTTTGTCATTTACAACTTTCTAGAAGAATAAATTATTTACTTTCCTATATTACCCATATCTTCTCTCATTGTCCCAATAAATTATCTCCCTTGTATTAATAGTTTTTAATTTCCCACAAAGGGGTAGTGATGGAATTTCAAATAAATTTTACTGGTATTAAATGACTTTCTTAATTTATGTGTCAAAACCTTAAAGGACAATCTTTTAAGGACTGGAGGGAATACTAGCTAGTAGCAGTTGCCAGGCACAAGTAAAAGATTTATCCTAAACATAATTTAATTCATACTCCACTCCTATATATAGTTACTCCATATATATAGGAGTAGTAGTATTTTACAAGCTAGCTAGGCATAATATATAATTACTATAATCTAGCAACTCACTAATTAACACACACTCGAATGCAGTGCACAATCTATAAAACAACAAGCACACACTTATGATCGTTTCTCATACTAATTAAATGTGTCGCATGTACTCGATAGTAAATTCAACTTTATTTTGAAAATTAACCAACTCGATGATCATTTCTCTCTGCTGATGTGAGCAACGAAAGAATCCAACTCTGCTCTTGTAACGCCGCCTTCCGCCACCGATCTCCGAACATCAACGCCCACTTCCGCCGCCCTCTTCCTTATCTCCTCCCCTTCCTTCGAGGCCATCAATCTTCTAACAGCTTTTTCAACCGTCGAACACGTCACCAATTCAGGCCCAACTCCCCATTCCCTCACCGGTATACCCGTTTTCAGCCCCTTTGTTATGAGCACCGCATTTCTCGGCTGGTCCGAATGCATTGGCCACGCCGCTACGGGCACACCCATGCTTAAACTCTCCATCAGTGAATTCCATCCGCAATGACTCATAAACCCACCCGTTGCCGGGTGCTCCAAAATCTCCAATTGGGGCGCCCAATCTCTAATTACCAACCCCTGCCCTTCCAATTCCACTCTCTCTTGATACCCTTTGGGCAATTCAGCAGTTCCCTCCTCTTCTTGACACAAAATTTCTCTATCAGCATCTCTCAATACCCATATGAACTTTTGGCCGCTTTGCTCCAACCCGATTGCCAGCTCTTCCACCTGTTGATCCGATAACGATACCGTCGTACCAAAACATACGTACATCACCGAATTGGGAGCTTGTTGGTCCAGCCACTTTATGCATTTGTGGCGTTTTCCATCGGTTGCTTGGGCCGCCACCGGATTGAATGGACCGAGAGCCCATTGCTTTAGGCCATGAGACAAATCTTTTGACGCAATTAAATCAATGTATTTACCTTCTAGTACTCTGCATCCGTCATAAATAAGACCAGACATCAACTTTAAAGTATGCGCTCTTTGTTTGCTAAAATGGGCAAGTATATCTGGAGGGAAAGCACCTTCTATTTGTGGAAGGTCATCTAATGTTCCGTCATCAACCGTAACTGAACTTGGCTTTCCAAACATTTCCCAGAAATCGGCGAGAGTCGTAAATACAGAGGCGCCGGTGAAAGTGTAGGCCTCGGCGTTGGGTATGGACACCATGTCTTGAACGGTTGAAGACACAAAGAAGTCATGAATCACTACTAGCCTTTGGGCCGTGGACGACAGGGCCCGCAATAGTTTGGCAACGGGTTCGCGGAGGAACACGGACGCTTCCACTGATGGGCCGAAGAGGGCAGGGATTTGGGTGGTGCCTCTCGGGGTAGGAGGAGGGGGGACAAATGAAGGGACTTCGAATTCATGGAAATGGAGGTTGGCGGAGGAGAGTGGGTCCCACCCGTGGAGGCGGGACTTGGCTTTTTGGGTGTAAGCGGTGGTGCAAACGTAGTGGATGGGTATGTTGTACGGTGAGAGGAGGCGGGAGAGGTGGAGGAGTTGGTTCATGTGGCCTTGTGCGGCAAAGGGTACCATCACTATCACCGCTTGGGCGTTGGTGATTTTGTGGTGCTGGTTTTCATTGGGTGCCATTTCTAGATAATTTGTTGGCTAGGAATTAGGATTCTACTTTTTCTTACTCTCGAGTTGTAAAGGATGTATGCATTTCAAATGTCTTCATAATGCATGCTTTTTATAGACTATATGAGGACTAACTATTTGTGTAATTAAAAGGCATAGGGTTTTAAACGTTTGTACGTGGTCTTTCATGACATAAATAATTATGGAAAATACATTCAACCGAGTTGTTGATACTAAATTATTTGAGATAAATTATTTTCAGACACAGCATACTCCGGCCGGTTATAAGAGGGAAAAGCTGAATTGCTGGCCCGTGATGGGATAAGATAACCCAAGAAGATGCTATTGAGCTAGTGATTTAAAATTTTGTTTGGATGAATTTGATTCGATTTGGACAATGGGGGATGTCTGGATCTGTGTATAAGGAATTAAGTTACTAACAATAGTACCTTCAGTCATGACCTTTTTGGCGAGTTTGTGGTTCACTAAGATGACCTAAGAAGATATTATTGTGCTAGTGGTTTAAGGACTTGTTTGATTCGCACTTTGGATTTGACCCAAGATTTGTTCCGGAGTCGGCACGAACAATTTTTTATTTTTTATTTTTATCTTTCATTAAGGATATTTATCTATTTTATTGTAAAATTAAATAAATTTACAAAAAATGATATAAATTTGTTTAATTAAAAAAGTATTGAAGCAAGTAAAAATAAATTGTATAATTAACATCAATTACAATATTCATATTAAAAAGGAAATTAAGTCCCATAGGGAAAAGAAATATATACGAACGCCTTTTTTTTTTTTGTAAGTATAGGTTAAAAATGGTAAAGCGCCCCCCCCCCCCCCCCCCCCCCCCCCTTAAAAATAAAAAAATAGGAAAAAATAGAAAAAAAATCTTGGGTCACTTGACAACAATTAATTAGGTATTTGTAAAATTCTCTTTCAAATTCTAATTTACATTTTTAGTTTCATGAGTACTCTATTTGATTTTTTCCAATTTTAGGATTAAGGTTAAATATCATTAAATTTTTCTCTGATATTAATTGTCCAGTTAATTACTCAGTTAACAATAATTAATTGTTTATGCTAATTAGTACATATGCACATACTATTTAATTTTTACAGTATATATTGAAGTTTTCAATATGTGCATCATTTGATATTATATTTAAATCCGTGAAGGCATGAATTATGAATATATAATTTTGATTTAGGACTACACTAGTGAAATTTTGTTTTATTCATATTATTAAATTTATTTTTTAGTTTGTTTTATTATATTGCGATTTTGTATTTGATATTTTGAATTTTAATGGCACAGAAGAAAAGAAATGTCAAGAACAAGCTACTCCCTCTCCTTCATATAAGTTGTTTTTGAAAAATATTTTCGTTTGAGAATTTCAAGTAAGCATTAATTGTTTATTTTTTAATATTATCCCAAGTATTAAATATAACTTTGATTCTCTTACTATTATCTGTTCAATAAATAACACTATCTTTTTTCAATACAAAAATTATAATATAAACAATTAATATTATATTTAATACTTTATAATTATTTTTTTAATATTTATATACAATTTTAAAACGACTTATATTAAAAAATAGAAAGAGTAGATATTTTCATACTTTCCAGAGGCCTTAAGATGTAGGGTCGGTCGTCGGACTTTGGACATGCCCTTAAGCCTATGAAAGCCTCACGTTTTTCTGTTTTTTCATTAATAGAGATTAAACAGAAAAACTTCTAGAAGCTCATCAGCAAGACAACAAAAATAATTATTTGGCGATGGGGGGAGATATCATAAATGTAAAGAATCCAGCTACCTTTCCCATTTTTGGTGTTCCCCAATTTTCTTTTCCTTTTTAATTTACACAAGGAAAAGAAAATTTTAAATAAATTATCACATGATGACTTTAAAAATATTATATCAAATAATATTTAATCACAAAAATATGTTAAAATAATAATATATATAAAATAATAAATAAATAAAAACTCATCCTCACAACCACCAATCTGTCATCGTTGCATCACCATCACCGTCATCAACTCCTCTATCATGTATACATCTATATTTTTTCTAAACTTCAATGTTATCTCAAATTAACTTCATTATTACGAGATAATCTTCAAAAGTTTTTCTTTAAATCATTAAATCAACAATTAATCTCATAGCAAACAATGTAAATCTCACTCCAATTCAATTGAATAGATCTCACTCCAAAATAAATACTAACCACAAACACAGGTATGGATGGTATGCAATCTTTTTCTCTATAACAGACAAGTACCATTATGAATTTTTGAAGTCTTCTAATTATTGAAGTCCGTACATATGAGATGTGTGTTCCTTAATTAATTATTCATTTTTTTAGTTGCATGATTATTTGGGCACATCTTCATATCTTGCAACTCTCAAGTCTCAACGTTCCATATATATATATATATTAAATGAAAACATGAACATCTTTATATTACTCCCTTAGTTTCCCTTGAATTGCATTCTAATTAGCTAGTTCATCAGGATTATTGTTATTATTTTACTACATCCGATCCGTTCCACAAAAAGGATCCATATGCGAAATTTATAAATAATTATTCACCCATAAAATAACACTTCCATCATTTTGAAATATATATAGGATTATTACAAATATTTTTAAAGTAGTCAATTTAAATTATTTTTAAAATCAAAATAGGATGAATATATTTAATTTTTTATATACAAATATATAAGATCAGGTACTACTAATTATATATATATGAGATTAAATGTTTTCATAATTTAAATGAATTATGTCAATTTTAAATTTAAAATTTATCAAATTGACTTTTAAATGGTCAATATTGATATTATATTTTGGACCGAAAGAATGCTTGCTTTGTTAGTTTATAAATAATGATGACACGGTAATGATATTATGATGATGCAATTAAATTTGAAAATATTGTGTCATTTAAAAAATTAAAACTCTTTTGGTTCAAGGAAAATGACAAATGAGTAGTCGAATTAATTAGCAGAACTGGGGGCAGTGTGAGCCCCGTCCCCAGGGATATTTTTGCAAACTTTATATACATAGGGGTGCTAACTAAAAGTTTAGAAAATAAAAGTTGCAAAATGTTATGAGAGTATAGGATGCTTCTAGTAATCTACTACTAACAATTTGTAGGATCATTAAATTGAGCTCCCCCATATTGCAGCCAATTTATTGTGTCCACAAAATATATCCATCGTTTATCTTACCATCACTTGTTATCTTAAGCCCATTTGTCTATCTTATTTTCGGGCAAAAAACACCCTTCTTAAATAAGTAAATTTTAATGATAAATCTCCTGTAACTTCTATTGAGAGATACATTTAAAAATAATTGTGGATAAAGTCAATTGGCAATAATTTTGTATAAATGATCTAATAATTTTTAAATTGCAAGTTTATTTTTGTAACTGGTATAGTTATTTTGAACGTATGTCATCGTATTATTTTAAATATGATTGTATAATATATATGTATTTTATTTTAAAATATTTGACATATGCATGTGTTCTACTTGTAACTCGTCTCCCCATTTGAATATTTCTAGATTCGTCACTAGGAAAGTAATACTTTCAGAGCCCAAAATAGCTACTGGATCGAGCTTAGGTCATTATTTAATTGTTGCCTTAGCCCTAAGGAGGTTTTTTCCACAAGATATATATATATATAGGATAAAGTGACAGCTACTAGCTGCTTGAAGTTCATTAATTCATAGATCTGCTCGCTAAAAATTTGTAACATAAAACTTTTCACATATATCCTAGCGATATGCGTGATGAAAGAATCAAACTCGGCGAGAGTAACGCCACCTTCCGCAACCGATCTCCTGACGGCACCACCCAAATCCGCGGCCCTCTTTCTCATCTCATCTCATCTCCCTCTTTGGCCGTCAACAATTTCCTAACAGCTTTTTCAACCGAACTCATCTGTACGTGCCCAATATCCTTGACAATAATATTGTACCTATTAATTTTAAGTATCTTTGTAACTAGCATGGCATTCCTAGGCTGGTCCGAATGCATCGGCCAACTCCCATGCTCATACTCTCCAATCTCCATGCATGAATTCCATCCACAGTGACTCATAAATCCGCCCGTGGATGGATGCCCCAAAATCTCCCAATCCCTCACTATATATAAACCCCTTCCCTTGTATTCTCTCTTCACTTCATACTCTTTTGGCAATTCAGCCCTCCTAACATGCATGATCATTTCCTTCCTTTAATTTATCAGCAGCTTCTCTCAAAACCCAAATAAACTTGTGTTCACTTTCTTCCAGGCCGATTGCTAGCTAGCTCAAGAATTTGTTCGTCGCTGAATGAAGTTAATTGTTGTTCCGAAAGAAACAAAAATCACCGAGCTTGGAGCTTGTTTGTCAAGCCATTTAATTAATTTCAAACACTCGTGGCGTTGATTTGATGAACTAGTCTTGTCATAATTAATCAAAATACTACTTGCCTTCAATTACTTTGGAGACGTCATGAATAGTAGCAGCACTAAACTGGTGCAGTACCCTGCATTGAGCATTAATATATAAATTCCATAAACTCTGGAGAAAAAATTAATTCCATCATTTGCCGGAACTTCTTCAAGTACTTTGTCTTCTCCTTAAATGGGTTTTCCCATTGGTATAATATACGTGAAAGCCAAAAAAGCCGAGAGACAGGAGGCTTTAATTTGAAAAGCGTAGGCCTCAGCATTTGGTATTAATTGTAACCACATGATCTTGAACAACTGAGGCCACTAAGGCATCATAAATAAACACTACTCTTGGAGAATTGGTCTGGGGCAAGGGCACGTAAAAGTGCAGCAACGGGCTCACGGAGGTGCAATGAGGCTTGAAATGAGGGCAAAAGGTGTGTGCATGGGGAATTGTGTGGAGGCGTTGGGAGGTGGAGTGGGAAAGGGAGGGGTTGCAGGGAATTCGTGGAAATGGATATGTTGGTGCATGGCGGAGAGAAGGTCCAAACGTTGGACGCGAGACTTGGCTTGGCGGCTGTGGGTGGTGGTGCCGACGTAGTGGACGGGGATGTCGTAGGCGGTGATGAGGCGGGAGAGGTGGAGGAGTTGGTTGAGATGGCCTTGTGCGGGAAAGGGTACCATAACCACAACTACTTGGGCTTTGTTTTGTTCCTCATAGTACTGATAAGACCCCATTGCAATATATCTAACTTCTTCATTTATGTTAATAATGCCTCCGTTCCATAATAAGTATTTTTTTAGGCTTAATATTTTTTTTAAAAATAAGTGATGTGTTAGAATTTCAATACAATTTTTATAATATTTTTCCATATATGCCCTTATGCAACCAATGATATTTATTGCGTATTTATTGGAAAGTTGAAAAGTTGAAGAAAGAGAAAGAGAGACCAAAATGCAATAAAAAAAGTCTCAAACAAAATGAACAAAATATATTAAAAGTATTTTTACTATTTTAATTTATGTATTAGTATGTGTGATTTAAATTAAAAAAATACTTATTATGAAAATGAGGTAGTACTATTGTTATACAAGGGAGCTAGGGGAATTCATTTATATATGTTGGCGTGTAAACTGTATATAGGGAGGGAGTATACGCAGCCGGACTAAGATTCTGGAACAAGTGTCTGGTCCAAAAATGATATTTCGTCCTTTCCATTATATAATTAATTAGTCGTTTAACACATTATGAAATTTCATTAATTTTAATGTTAAGTAATTAATGTTAGTTTGAAATTTTATTACTACAAATTAATTACTCTCTCTCTCACACACACACACACACAATTACAATTCTTTTAAGGGCAAAGTAGGAAAGAATTAACTTTTCTCCTAAATATATATAAAACGTCTAATATTATGGGAAAAAAAAATCATTTAAAACGACTTATATAATAAAAAATAGGGATGTAAATGGATATATACGGATACAGATACAGTGGTATCCGTATCTGTATTTGAAAAAATCAATTTGCTATCGATTCATATTCATATTCATATTCAGTATTCAACGGATTTTAATAATGCATACTATGATCCGTATCCGATATTCAAACTAATATAGGGATAATATATGTTTTTGTTTATTTTATTCAAATAACCAGATTATTTGAATATTCGGGTATCCGAATTCGTTTATCAGTCATCTAATATAAAATTCACTCAAACTATTTACAAAAAATAAAGAAAAAATTGAATAATTACTCATGATCACCAATCACAATTTAAAATTTAAATCATACATATTACTTAAACATCCTAATCATAAAAGGGAGAAAAATGTCAATACAATAATCAATAATCTAAATTGATGAATGTTAATTTATTTATTTTTAATAAATACAATAATCAATACTCTAAATTACAATTCAAATAAGTTTTCATCATTTTTAAAATTCTAAATTTAAATTTCAAAATAAATGCTCTAATTACAACTACAACTAGAATAAGAAAAAAAATAATGAGTTTTAAAGTATAGTTCATTAATGAATGAATGTTAATTTATTTATTTTTTAAAAAATACAACAATCAATGCTCTAATTTACAATTCAAATAAGTTAAATTTCAAAATGAATGCTCCACTTATTAATGTTTAGATGTCTATTAATAAGTAGATGTCCATTTTATGTGTGTGGAGTAATAATGTAGTGTGTATAAATATTTATAATCTATAATTAGATATAGATTCAAAAGTTTACATTGAATATTTAATTATTTTTTTCAAATATTTGATTAAAATTTTAATAATATGTTTATGGGAGAGTTTTATTTATTATTTATCCTCAATACATAGATTACATAGTTATAAAATTTTATTTTAATTATATTTATGGAGAGTGTGAATTATAATGTATGTGTGACGCCCCCCAGAATAGGTCCAGTCAACCCAACCAATTCTGAGTCGTCAAATACATGGTACAGAATTCAAATACAAACTTTATATCATACGGTCGTGCAAAATACGACCACATAACTGTGAGTGTCAATACAAATATGTAAAAAATATTAATATTCAAACTAAGTCCTCATTACAATTATTATCACACTATTTATAAGAAATAGTGAGGACTACTACTGCTCTAACTCGGACCATCACTCTGTTCCCCGACTAGTTCCCGCAACATTCTCATTTCCTGAAGAGGACAACAGATGAAAAGGGTGAGCTCAACTAGCCCAGTAAAGAATATTATGACTAAGATAATGGAAAATAAATTATCGTTAGTCTTCAACAATTCAGATAAAATATAATGGACAACCAATCTTAGATCAATATTCGCAGCGGAAATAACAATTCATTAGAAGAGTTAAGTAGAGAATGAAGTCTGCTATCTTCTATGATTTAAAAGTCCATCATCAATATTTTATCCCTGTAACATCAATCAATATACATCTCGAATCAATATTCATCTTTGCACTACAGGCCAAAGATATTCATTTGTATCATCAGTGGTCATGTTCATCTCAACACATGTCATCTTTGCACTACGGCCAAAGATATTCATCAGGTAATCATTCATCTTTGCTCTACAGGCCAAAGATATTCAGTTATATCACCACTTAGAACTGAGGATGATGAAAAATCATATAAATAACGAATCCAATGAAATAAAAGAATATTAAGGATTCGTATTTCAGTTTATCAAAGTTCAAGAATATTCCATAATAATATTTTGTGGAGCAAAATTCAAGAAATAAGCTCAAAACTTAGATACAATCAAAGATAAGAACTTTAACAAGTAATTTGGACATATAGAAAAAAATTTAATTTTTCCGTGAATAGGGTCGTATACGTGAATAGTGCCGTATACGTGAATAGTAACCCCGACGGAAAAAGTAAGAATTTTATAATAAAATCCATGTCAATATTTCGGTATAATGATATTAAAAAGAATAACATCATTTACGAAAGAAAATAACATCCCTTACCTCAAAAGAATAACACTTCTGGCTGGAATATCGGATATAATACCGAAAGAAACTTGCACTAAATAGTAACACTCAAAGTATCTAAATACTCACAAGAATACCCTCGATATTATAGAGAGGGAAAACTTCTGATTCTGGTGTGATTTTCAATTCTAATCTAAGCATTCTATTTATAGGAAAAGTTTAGGATGCCAAAGGAGACTAAAATAATAAAATATTATTATTTTTTCAAATTTCCTCCGCCGCCGGCTGCTGCCCAAAATCATAATAATACTTTGTGGAGCAAAATTCAAGAAATAAGCTCAAAACTTAGATCCAATCAAAGATAAGAACTTTAACAAGTAATTTGGACATATAGAAGAAAATTTAATTTTTTCGTGAACAGGGTCGTATACGTGAATAGTACCGTATACGTGAATAGTAACCCCGACGGAAAAAGTAAGAATTTCATAATAAAATCCATGCCAATATTTCGGTATAATGATATTAAAAAGAATAACATCATTTACGAAAGAAAATAACATCCCTTACCTTAAAAGAATAACACTTCTGGCTGGAATATCGGATATAATACCGAAGGAAACTTGCACTGAATAGTAACACTCAAAGTATCTAAATACTCACAAGAATACGCTCGATATTATAGAGAGAGAAAACTTCTGATTCTGGTGTGATTTTCAATTCTAATCTAAGCATTCTATTTATAGGAAAAGCTTAGGATGCCAAAGGAGACTAAAATAATAAATTATTATTATTTTTTCAAATTTCCTCCGCCGCCTGCTGCTGCCCAAAATCAGAATTTTCAACAAAAGTGGGGCCCATCTTTTTATTAAAAAAATATTTATTTTCTGAAACTTCAATAATTCATAATAAATAACCCCTTTGTTAGAAAAATACAAATTCTATGTCCTTCCATAGGAAATTTAATTCTCTACAACTTTGTAGAAGGAAGTTTTTTCAAATTCCAAACATAAATTATTCGAAATCCATAAACGGATGATTTTCCACACCAAAATACTGATAAAAACACATCAGCGCTAATTCCTTCTTTTATATCCACAAAATAAATATTTTCTTATTATATAAATCAATAATTAATTATTCACAAATAATATTACTGAACTACAATATTGACAACTAGGTCGTTCCCAGGAAAGAGGGGGCCTTCCGATAAGGATTTCTCCTTACTGGCGCGCAATTAAATAACCCCTCCTAGACAGAACTTCCTTAGACATTGTCAATAATGCTATCTAATAATATTATTCAAATAATATGAATTATTGAGTTGATAATGTGAAATACTGTGCAGTGACAATTATTGAATCAATAATACAAAATATCAACTGTAGCCATTATTGAATCAATCATATAAAATAGCAACGTAACAATTATTGAGTCAATAAAATATCAATGTAACAATTATTGAGTCAATAATATAAAATATCAACATAACAATTATTGAGTCAATAATATAAAATATTGAACAGTAATTACTGTAACAATAATTGAGTAAGTGCCTTCTCACGTAAGACTCAATAATTCGAAATACTGTGCAATACCGTGTGCTACTGTACAACACCGCGTATCGCTGTATTTTAACCACCGGGTATTTCAACAGTACTAACGGTAACAACTACGTCGTTATTTATAAAAAGGTTATTTCTGTCGCTTTCTATATCCGACAGTTATTCCGTTGTGGGGCCCACAAATAGCTGCGCCGTCGTACGAATATTCTCCGACAACAAGAATATTCCACGACCAAACGAATATTTCCCGACAACCAGAATATTTTATAACCACTTGCTCATTTTAAAATATTTGCACATTTCACCCTTAACTTCACATTTATCAATCAACACCTTACCATTTCGAAATAATATATAAAGAAAATTAAATCTTTATTCATAAAAGTTGGGGTCTTACAGTATGTGTGACAACTAGTTAATTCAACTTGATTCAAAATTGATATTGAGCTTATTTTAAATATTTGAATTTCTAGTTTCTATATAATTGGGCAAATGAAAGTGATGAATAATCCCTCCACCCAAAAATTCATTAACGTGAATTAATTTATTCAACCCCCCTTTTTGATTAATTTTAAATTAATTAATTCAGGCCTAACACTTTTTAAAAATAAAATTATATTGTCCATTGCTCCCGTCTCCCGGTATCACAAGTAAATTTTGAAAATAAAAAACTTGTAACAGATAATAGTTATAGTTTTATTCTTGTAGTATATAATTTTCTTGTTAAATGATACATTTTAAATATTTTAACTTTATAATAGTAAAAATCCATTAACTATACTTAAATCAATTTATTAATATTATAATAAAAGTGTTATTTCTTACTTTTTAAAAGTGAAATGACATTTTTTTAAAATTATTTTTGTATAATAGTTATGAAAAGGTAGGCATGACAAAATATGGTTATTGGTTGATTTTGGTTTTGGTTTTTAAAATATGGTTATAGTTTCATTTAAGAACTAAAATCATATTAACCACTTTTAATATGGGTTGTGTGGGTTGGAACTATATGGTTATGGTTCAAATATAGATCAACCCATATTTTAAATTTTAAACTTATCATTATTATGATCCAATTAAATAAATTATTGGTAGATATATCTTGTATACATAATCACTAAATATTTTATTTTTATTTTTTTTTGGGTGGATGATGTATACATAATCACTGAATATATTTTTTGAGTTTGGGTGAGGCGGGGTTTGGGGGAGGGGTGCGGGGTGCGGGGTTTGGGGGAGGGGTGCGGGGTGTTGGGGGTGGAGTGGGTGTATAATTTCAAATATATAAACAAGCAGTACAATATATGGTCACGTCATTGCCCTTCTTGATATAGGTAGGCCTTCAAAATGAAGAGGAGAATAATGAAGCCAATTGCATGTATCAGGTTTTTTATTTAATTGAAAAATAAAAGACTAGTAAGATTTCTATTCAAAAATTAAATATTCCCTCGGCTTCACAAAAAAATAAAAATAATTTCCATTTTAATATTTGTGTTATATTAAGAATATTTTTTTGTTCTATTTTTAATCCTAAAAATAATAAGTTGTTTGTTTACTTAGCAATATCATAATAATTAAATTATGACGGCGAATGTGAGAACATGCTATCATCTTATATTAATATTAATAAAAATGACACTGTTTACTGAACAATTTCTTATAAAAAATAAATTGATTCTTTAGTCATCGAAACACTATTCAAAAATGTTATCGTTACTCTTAACAATTGAATTAGAGTTGGTATGCTAAGGTGTCAAGTCCTATACGGGAATATTTTTGGGGGCGTGGGGGGTTGGGGGTGGGGGTGCGGGGTTGGGGGTTGGGGTTGAGGGTGGGGCGTGGGGGATGAGGGTGTATACATAATTATTGAATATTTTTTTTGGGTTGAATATTTTTTTTGGGGGGTGGGGGGGGGGGGGGGGGGGGGGGGGGGGGGGGGGGTAAGGGGGGGTGGGGGGGACGGGATGAGGTGGGGGTGGACAGGGTGGGGTGGAGTGAGCGGTGTATACATAATCACTAAAAAAAATTTTGGAAGGGAGAATGTGGGGTGGGGGTGGGGGCGCATATATAATCACTTATTTTTTTATTTTTATTTTTTTTTTGGGGGGGGGGGGGGGTGGGGGGTGGAGGGTGGAGGGTGGGGGTGGAGGTGTGTGGGGGTGTGGTGTATACATAATCATTAATTATTTTTTTTTTGGAGGGTGGAGTGTATACATAATTACTGAATATTATGTAATTAATTGATATTCGTAAATTAAGATTAATTAGAGAAACAAAATCATGAAAAATTAAGCTTCAAGAACTTTTGATTTTGATTTGAAATGTGGGTCGAAAAATGGTTAACCGGGTTGGACCTATATTTATTTTTAAAAATATAGTTCTAAACTTTACCCAACCCAAATAAATAAAAATAGTTAACCAACCTATTTGGTTCCAGTTAATATGGATTGACCTAACAGTTAACCAACTATATTGTCAGATCTATGAAAAGATAACTGAAGATGATGTATATATATATACACGTAAGTGGTAACATAAGGAATGCTTGTGATTGTATGACATTTATGTGTTAATTTTAACATAATTTAACTACCTAATTCATTCAATTTAAATGAAAGTGAATTGTGTAATACCCAGAAAATAAAAGAAGAAGTAAATAAATGACTTTTTAAAATTTTGTTTTAAATATTTTAATTGGACTTTTCTTATGTTTGGGTAAAACATTGTATTTAATTATGTGGACTACATTAATTGGGCCTTAATACTAATTGGATCAAATTTATATTTGTGTAATATTAAAATCCTATTAGAATTAGGAGAGTTAATAAAAATCTGTTTTTAAGTGAATAAATATTTAAACCCTAATCTATCTCACGATATATCTTCTACGAACTGGGAAAAAAAAGAGAAAGAAAGGAGGCGACAATAGGAAGAAGAAGAAAAGGTCGTCGCTTAATCGAGAGAGAGTGGTGATTGTGAGATCGTACTGAAGAAGAAAAGCAGGTGCCTTCTTTTCCTTTTATTTTCTGTATATATGTGGCTATTTTGGTCTTATTGGTCTAATTCATAATGGAGGGTATGGAGTACATGATAGGTATACGGATGATTCTCTCACTATTGCGAATAGTAAAAATAAATCAAAGGTCATGTGCTCATTTGTTAATAATAAACTAAAAGAATTAATTTGGTTAAAGAACAATTAGTATGTTTACATAACTTATATAAGAAAGCAAAGATATTTATTGAGTTCTTTTATTATGTTACTGAATGGACGGCTATGCACAATTCAACTTCTACATTCGTAATACTATTAACAGTATATTAGATAAAGATTTTGGTAGAATTCAGGATATGTATTTGACATTAAAATAAAATATTAATAATAATAATACGAGTTTGTAAACAGGTTAAAGATAAAAGAATATTTTTACAAGTGTACTTATATTTATTATTATTTTGTTTAATTAGTTCGGACGGAGAGAGTCTAAACGAGTCGAATTTGGAATATAAAAATTTTGAGTATTGCATTGCTTGCTTCAGGTACGGATTCCGTACTCCTTCAGCGATAATCTTTTTAATTTTGTTATGTCGTTTTGCTTTTCGTTTAGAATTTGTTTATTGTTTCACATGATCGTTCGCTCTCAAATTCATGTGATGGTTTCGTTTTGGCGTTAATATTTAGAACTCATATTTGTACTCTTTAGACTAGGGTATCATGTCTAAAATTTATTTTGATATTTGTAGTAATGAACATGTCAATATATTTTTGGAGAATTTATGTTGTTGATTCGTTTTGATTTAACATGTACGTATTAGAACCCTCTTGTGTTGGTATTATGTCGCATGTGTTGTGACATGGTATTATTATTAGAATATACTGTAGGGTATACCTGAGCTATAACCACCTGTGGGGGTACCACAGGCATGTCATCTTGGCACGAGAGGCATGACACTTTTCGTGGCGGTGTGATCAGTCCACGGCTTCTCCGTTTTGTGCTCCGGTGGGAGTTGGTCATTTGGTGTTTTGTTGTGGGAGGCGTATGGGTCGACCCTAATTTTCTGTTCTGTTATGTTCTGCGGAGTGACTATGTTTGTGCCAAACACGCCTTCCGATTTTGCATACATTTGGATTCGCGGTCCAATGTGTGTGACTTGTCTGTGTGGCATTATTTGACCTTGCCTGTGTGGCAAGGTATATTTCTGTTTTATTTTGAGCTCTGTATAAAATAACCCCAGCCCTTTGATTCAGCCTATTATTTCGTTGTTTTAGTTTGTTCGTCACAGTTCAGTTCATTTTAATTGAGTTAGTTATCTCAGTTCTTTATTTTATATTCTATATCCGTGCTGGGCATTTGGCTCATGCTGTGTTTTTCTTCATGCAGGTAATCAAGGAGATCAAAGGCAAGTGCGATGAGAGCTCCATTCGATCCAATGATTTAGATATATTCTGTTTAAACTTGATAGATTGATTTATTTGGAGTTGTAATTAATACCTTAGATTGTGGTTTGGGCCAGTGTGGCATTTATTATGGTTGAACTTTTGATATTTATTAGATTATTCATTTGTGGCTTAGAGCCTTATTAGTATTTCTTTAGTTATGTTGTGTTTTGAGTAACCTCCCTTTCTATTCGAAAAGAGGTGTTACAAATTGCATGCAAACTTTTATTTGGATGTTATAATATTAGTCAAGAAAAAGAGTCTCATTTATTAAAGAAAAAGTGTTAATTTTTATTATTATAGTGGTGTAAAATAATGACTCAATATTTTCAAACTTTATCATTATAATAATTATTATATCTTTTATTAAACTAAGCACTCAAAAAAAATTAAAACTATTTTCTCATACATTTTTAATGTTGTCGCATTATTTCTTCCCGAGAAATATAGATCCCAAATTCCAACTATATAAATCTCTTAATTTAAGATGTCACATCATGGCTTTTTTGGATGTATTATCCAACTTGCATAAGCAGTGACATATATACATTTATCTGAATACATATTATATTAATTAATTAATACCATCGACCTCAATTTTATCGATCACTACAAAACCATAATTAGTGGTCGATCATATTCATTATATATGTGTCTACACGCAAAAAAATAAAATTTAAAAATATAGCAAGTAAAACTCTTATTAGTATCATATACTACTTATTTATGACCCAAAAATATCAAATTAAAACAATTTAAAAAGCTGCATGGAGGCAATATAATTATAATAAAGATTATGAAACTGAAACTGAAATACAAATAGAAATTATCACCACAATCATAAATAGTCCCTAAAACCACAGATAAACACGTACACTTTAAGACCAACCATAGTAATGGCCGCTCATCCTCTCCACAGCCAAAACAAGGAAATCCAAGTAATTGTAGTGATGGTGCCCTTTCCAGCACAAGGCCATCTCAACCAGCTCCTCCACCTTTCCCGCCTCATCTCCGCCTACGGAATACCGGTCCACTACGTCGGCACCACCACCCACAGCCGCCAAGCCAAGCTCCGAGTCCATGGTTGGGACCTACTCTCCGCCGCAAATATTCATTTCCATGAAATCCCAACTCCTCCTTTTCTCTCTCCTCCCCCCAACCCAAACGACCCCAATCATTTCCCTTCCCACCTTCAACCATCATTCGACGCCACTTTACGCCTCCGCGAGCCGGTTGCGGAACTCCTATTGGCTCTCGCGCCGACCGCCCAAAAGGTGGTAGTCATTCATGACTATTTAATGGGTTCAGTAGTTCAGGATATTGTTTCAATACCAAACGGAGAAGCCTATTGTTTTCAGAGTGTTTCTACTTTCCTAATTTCTTCTTATATATGGGGGATTGTGGGAAAGCCCATTGGGCTTGAGGAAGAAATTCGGAAAGAATTTCCTCCTTCAGGAAGTACCACATCTCGTGAGATTTTGGAATTCAGTCGGGCCCAATCGGTGCACCAGAAGTTCAGCTCTGGTACTCTTTACAATACTTGCAGGGAAATTGAAGGCCCGTTCCTTGATGTACTGGCAAAAGTAAAGCCCAAGCAATGGGCAATTGGGCCATTCAACCCAGTGGAAATATGTAGGAATTCAAATGGAAACAAATGCTTGGAGTGGCTGGACCATCAAGCTCCGAATTCGGTAATATTTGTTTGTTTTGGGACAACTTCGTCATTCACAGATGAACAAGTCCATGAGATCGGAATTGGGCTAGAAAACAGTGGGCAAAAGTTCATATGGGTGTTGAGAGATGCAGATAAAGGAGACATATTTGTGGGGGGTCCGGGTGATGTTAGGAGATCCGAATTGCCAAACGGGTATGAAGAGAGGATACAAGGGCGGGGGATTATAGTGAGAGATTGGGCGCCCCAGTTGGAGATTTTGGGGCATGCGTCCACGGGTGGGTTTATGAGTCATTGTGGATGGAATTCAAGCTTGGAGAGTATAACAATGGGAGTGCCCATAGCGACATGGCCAATGCATTCGGACCAACCACACAATGCCTTGTTATTAACTAAGGTGCTTAAAATTGGCGTGGGGGTGAAGGATTGGAGGCGGCGAGATGAGTTGGTGGAATCGGCGACGGTGGAAAAAGCGGTCAGGAGGCTGATGGGAACAAAAGAAGGAGAGGACATAAGGAGGAGGGCGGCGGAGTTGGGTGATGCCGTCAAGAGATCAGTGGCGGAAGGCGGTGTTTCTCGCATACAACTTGATGATTTCATCGCCCACATGACATCCGTAGATAGAAGAACACTATAGAAATTGGATTGCAATGAAGTGTTTATTAATTAGCAGTCAAATATTTATAATTATATATTAAAAAAAAATCATTTGTCCACCTTTTATAATTATAATTATAATAATAATAATAATAATAATCTAATAAAACCTTGCAAGTAACTCTGAGTTTTAGGATATTAGTAATATATAGTTGTTAGGAAACTAGTTAATAAATTTGGGTCTTCTATTTAAATATAGGCGCCAACTAGGACTTTCGTTTCATGAGTCCATATATATTTATTTCCCATAAGTTTCTGCTAGACTAGATGATCAGAAACGAGGTCTCCGGGATCTTTTAAGATTTATAAGTAATTTAACATATATAGTCAAGGTAACCAATTTACTTAAAAAATATTCAAAGTCGCAAGGAAGGAGGCAAAGCTTCTAGAAAGGCCACGTAGTACGGTACGGTTTGGTATAGCAACAATGTGGGGGGCCGGGAGCCATTGGTGGGCTTGACTTCGTTGGCGGTGGTGGTGGACATGGCCGGAGTGGCAAATGTTCTCCTCGTCAATTGGAATCAAAATAGGAATGAATTACTAAACCAAACGTACGCTTCATTTTCTTATCACATGCATATCCACCGTCTTTACGTGGTCGTGTTTGATTGCATCTTAATGCATTTTAACAGTACACCTCTTCATACATCTTAACAGCCTACATCGTCCACATCTTTATATTAAGAGTTCCTCTGAATAGTTAATATACAAATATGTGTCTAACAATTCAGAGGATCTCTTAATACAAATATATGGACTGTTAAGATGCATTAAGAGGTGGATTGTTAAGATGCAATCAAACACCACTTATATCAATAGTAGGTAATACTCCACTTATTTAACTGTGAATAATGATATATTATTATTATGGATAACAGTACATACATAACATGTATTCAAGGATATATGAAAGAAAAAAAAGATTTAGGGACTGGCTTATTCGGTCAATTACTTGGTTTACTGAACTTTTTATTTATATTACCCTCCCAATAAACAAAATTACTTGTAAAGTTTTGGATTCAATCCATCTTACACTTTTTATTTTCCCCTTCCGATTTAAATCATTAAAAGATGGGGCTTACCAGAGCACCAATTGGAAAATTCAGATGACTAATTAGTTGTGTAATATATAAATCATTTAATGAGATGAGAATTATTTGGAAGCGTTTGTGCTCATAGATAATTTTGTAAAGGTTTAGTTCTATGTAAGGGAAATGTAGAAATAAAGAATTTAAGTAATTTATAACTATTATTTATTCTTTCTAATTATCAAAAATGATGGAGTACATGATCATATATCGAGTACATATATATATATGTGTGTGTGTGTGTGTGTGAAAAATTGTTCAAAAGTTCAATCAATTGTGTTTTATAAAAATGTATATTCATTCATAAAGTAAAATTATCAAAAGTCTGATACAAGAAGTTGTGAAGGATAAAATAGGAAATTACACGCATTCAGGTATTTCATACAAATTCGTTATCAAACAGGTTTTTTTTTAATTTAAGTGTTGATAGTTTTAGTTTTATTTAGCTATTCAGAATTGTTCATTGAATTTTATTAAAGAGCCCCTTGGACTCAACCACATGAGGATGTATAAAAATTGTCATGAAAGAAATTAAAAAGAGGGTAAAGTGCAACTATTTATTAAATTGTTTAAGGACTATTTCACTTGCACTACTTTTCTCAACAAATTTTACTAGTTTGCCCTTGCATTTCTTTCATCTAAAACTCGAATAGAAATTAAATATCATACCACAAAACGTTACAACTTTCTATCTATTTATCAGGCTGGGAATATTGTGGAGGTTGTAGAACAAGATGTCTGTTATAATCAAGTGTTAGCAGCTAGCAATCTCATTGGTGCATGGAATAATCAAAGAGAGGAAGAATGGTCATGAATTTTTAATAACTGTAATAATATGTTTAGTTAATCGCATTTTATTTATTGTATTTGAAGGTTTAATAAATAAATAAGTTGTCATTTTTTGGAAGTATAAATTGTTGTCAATTTTTTAAAATTCAATTTAAGATATTTTAAAATGGATACGATAAAAATCTTAGTAGTATATGAATCATTATATTATAAAGTTAAACCAATTTAAAAATATTTTAATTGATTTGGGGGTAGACTTATTAGGAGTCTTATTAAGAGGACGACACGTAGTAGACAATATTGAGCAAACTCTAATATTTGTTCTATAATTAATTATATGCTCGTCATATTCATAATAATAAATTAGAGTTATGTATATACACATATACATATATGTGTATGCTCGCTCACACACCCAGCAGCTAGCAAAGATTGAGCAAGCTAAATCATTGTGAAATTATACATTTATTATATTTATATGTAAGGATAATATAGTTAGTGATAGTATAATTTAAAATTAACAATTATTTCATTTCCCTTCCTTACTTTTAATCTCCTATATTTTCTCTTCCATTCTCATCCCTTCAAACTTACAAACACAGAGGGAAAATACTTGGACCAAACCACAATTACAAATTTTATCCTAAAATTGTTGAAAAAATTAACATACCCTTTTATATATAATTAAGTCTTTTTATTGTTTAAAGACACTTACAATTATGTAACGAAAGATTATTTTAATTTACTATGAAAATATTTTTGACAAAAACTCTACATTTAAAAATATTTTAACTCCCCGAATTATGCTATACCGTTATACTAAACGGGCAGAACGGAAGAAGTACTAATTTTTATAAGATTCTTTAAAAGGATATATAGGTCAGCTGAAATTATATATCTTTAAAGTATAAGTTATCAAAAGAAAAATACAAGTTATCAAAAGAAAAATACTTAAATATAAATTACTATAATAAATTATTACTATTTGTTTACTTCGATGATCCACCTTTTAATTTTGTCAATTAAATTATTAATTTTTTTTATATTCGTTTAATTATACTTATCACGTAATAAATTGATAATGTGTCCAACATATGTTTAATTAAAAAAAGTTGCTTTATATATTTTTATCAAATCCATTGTATACTGAAAGGTAAAAAGACCAAATCATCTTTTTATCTTACATTAAATTAAAACAAAATAGAATCAACTCCTTTCTAAACATATAAATTTATCGATTGAATATTCCTATTGCTTAGAAAATCCTAACTACAATCAAAAAATTCCCTAGTCTCAGATATCAAAATTTCTCAATGATTACTGTTGGTCAAAGTTCCTCACCCATTTTTGGCCTTCTCCATTTTTTATTCCCCACATCCCTTTGATTTTGGCCTCCACTTTTTCTTTCTCTCTCCTTAGATTTATTGATATAAAAGGAAGGCAAATGGAAGGGAAATATACACCCCAACCGAGAGAAAAGGAAAAGGGTTGTTGAGAGAAATTTCATCCGGGAGGAAGAAAAAAGAGAAAAAATACAAGAGAGTCAAGAGAGAAAAATAGAGACAAAAAGATTAAACAATTAGGGGTGTTATTTGGGTTCCATCACATAGTTATTGTGGTGAATTATTTTGAGTTTGTACTCCAATTAAGATATATTTATATTCTCTCATATTATTCTAGTGAATTGTTCGGAGTTTGTCTCGTGATTTTTACCTCTTAGTTTTAGAGGGTTTTCACGTAAAATCTTGGTGTCTCATGGTTGGTTATTTTCTTCTAATTTTTTGCAGTGGTTATTATTTTGGTGGAACTGCTGATTTAATCTGTTTGACATATACTGATATTTTATCCATTTAATTTATCAAAGACAACAGTATTTGGGAGGTGATTTTTTTCCGACAAGTGATATCAGAGCTAAGGTTATTTGTTCGGTTGTTTTTTGATAAATTTTATGGAGAAATCAGTCGGAGCCATTATTAAATTGTCCTCTTCAAATGAACACGCGATGGTGAATACTCGATGCAAGGTTGGTGTTTACCTTGAGATACTCTCAATGGTGATATTGAATTCTTGATGGGTTAACTAAGAATTGGTTCCGAGGGAAGTTGGTCGAGAATTGGTGATCCGCGGTGGTTGAAGAGAAGATGTTCACTTCTTGACGAGGAAAGAATTGGAAGCTCACTAAAAGGGTCTATAGTGGTGACTAGAGAAAAGAAGGTAGACACTCTTTATACAATACAGGCGCATGTGGAAGGTGCTAAAGATGGGGAAGTTAGGTAGAAAAAGATGTGGTACAAATTCATAGAAGATGGAAGAAAAGCTTTGCAAAAGAACCACGAGAAGAAAGCTCTTCGCTTTAAATAGGTACCAAAAATAAGGAAGGAAAGAGATAGCTCACAGCCAGGGTACAAAGCGGTTGTGAAAGAATTTGACAAGAAAAAATCTGTCAAGTTTGAGTTAGATCCTCCCATAAAGAAGAGCCATGCCGATGAGATAAAGTCGGATATGAAGAAAGTTGAAAATTCCAATAAGCTTGAGTTAAGTCAAGGCGTCGTTGGGATTAACTCTAAGTGAGGAGTTGTGGTTTGACGTGCAAATTCAGTCTTGGAAGGTTATATAGAAGCAGAAATAGCAGATTTCGAAAATAAGAAGTCTACTTCGGGATATTTGCTTACTTTTGCAGGGGGACTGTGTTATGGCAGTCCAAGTTGTAAAAGTGTTTGCTTTGTATACTATTGAGTTTTCAATGAAATATTATGGTTGAAACGAATTTTAAGAGTTGGGTTTGACACAAGAATTGACTCCAAGTGACGGAGTCATGCTGAATACCTCCTTTAATGGATTCGGAGGGGGAGATTGTTGGTCAAAGTTCCTCATCCATTTTTGGCCTTCTCTATTTTCCATTCCCCACGGCACTTTGATTTTGGCCTCCACTTTTTTCTTCTCTCTCTTCAGATTTATTGCTACAAAAGGAAGGCAAATGGAAGGGAAATATACACCCCAATCGAGAGAGAAAAGGGTGGATGAGAGAAATTCCATATGGGGAGGATGGATGAAAGAAATCTCACCCGAGAGGGTGGAAGAAAAAAGAGAAGAAATACAAAAGAGTCAAGAGAGAAAAATAGAGTCAAGAGAGAAAAATAGAGAAAAAGATTAAACAACTAGGGGTGTTGTTTGGGTTCCATCACATAGTTACTGTGGTAAAGTAAGTTGAGTTTGTACTCAAATTAAGATATCTTTGTATTCTCTTATATTATTCTAGTGAATTGTTCGGAGTTTGTCCCGTGATTTTTACCTCTTAGTTTTAGAGGGGTTTCCACGTAAAATCTTGGTGTTTCATGGATGGTTATTTTCTTCTCATTTCCTGCAGTGGTTATTATTTTGGTAGAACTGCTGATTTAATCTGTTTGGCATATACTGATATTTTATCCATTTAATTTATCAAAAATTACAGTATTTGAGAGGTGATTTTTTTTTCAACAATTACAATTTCTCATATATTCACCTTCACGTCATCAACTTCTGACGTGACAAGTCAATTGAACAAAGTGGAAAAAATTAATAATTTAATTGACAAAATTAAAAAGTGAATAAAAAAATGAAAATGATAAATTCACAATAGAAAATGATATTTCTATATAAAAACCTCATTATAGATCCTATAACGACGGTAAATTTTCACCGTCGTTATACATCTATAGCGATACTTTTCATGTAGAAATATCAAAAAGTATTGTGAAAATATCAATTTTCAAAAAAAAAAGGTAATAATTTAAGATCTTAATTTACATTTAAACCAAGGAAAAAACATGGTTATATCATGAAGTATCTGGTCTCTATTGTTAGCTAAGATCTCTATTGTTAGTTATAGCTATAATTGTCTTTGATAGCAGTTCTAGTGATAATTATTTCTATATATCTTTTTACATTTAAATAAGACAATTCAAAAGTAGTTTAGATTCAAGGTTATGGTGCAATGAGCTGCATTAAAGATTCAACATTAAGTACAAATCGGCACTGTATGAATCAGTCAACAGTCAACAACAAAACGAAGCCGAACTTTTATCTATCTTTCCATCTATTACAGTTTAAATTTTTTAACACCAAAATCAGCAGATTTAATGATGTCCAACCGTATTGATTTCAAGTCAGTTTGTTATGCTTAATATTGTTTTAAACAAGTATTTCAATTTTAATACGGCCCCAAGCCGTATAGCATTCAATTTCTAGCGTTCAATATAAAAATCAACGGCCAAAATTTAAACTGAAAAATTCATGCCTGCTTCTAATATAGTAGCAAATGACAGTTACGTCCGCTACTGATAATAACTAACGACGATACTATTTTCAACGGTATCCACTACTATTAGTACGAACGACACCCATCATCCGTTACTATTAATAACGGACGTAACCCGTCGTCCGCTACTAATAATAGCTGACGTGAATTTTTTACGTGAATTTTTTAATTCTAATTTCGGTCGTTAGTTATTGTATTGAACGTTAGTAATGGTGTTTGACCATTTTTAATTCATAATAAGTACTTGATACGAATCATTCACACACACGTGTGTATATATATATATATATATATCTAAATAAAAAAGAAAAATGGATTACAAAAACAAATTGGTGAGAGATCATATAAATGGCAACCAGCAGCAACAAAAACATGAAAATGTACAACTTGATCATTCATTTTAATCAATCGTTAGTCTCCATAATTTTATGCTAAACTCGAGAAGAGATCATCATCCAGTCTACTTACAATTGTGTCGGAGATTGAGACAGATGACCATGTTTTGCTCTCATACAAAATGTAAAAGGATTGTGTTTCCTGTTATTGTTGTGCTCAACATTTCAAGGAGTGCAGAGATTCTTGAGGTCCTCTTCTTGGGCATACCAGCTTGGTATTATCTTTACAAGATGAGGGTAAAGATCCTTGTACGAGCTTCTGATTGTCACTTCTGCAACTCCAGTTGCAAGGGCAATATCTACATTCACACGGCTTTATTCATACGCATAATAAACATATATAACAGTAATGTAATTGCCTAGAATAAATGTTATAAAAGTCTAGTGTGTGATCAGGTCATGGCAGATGTGATCAGAACCATGTGTGTATGGGTAAAACCACTATACAATCTACAAATATATAACTGGAAGCAAAATCTTTGCAAAACATTCAGAATGTTCGACCACAGCCAGTTTTTGACGGGATATTTTCCCAAGTTGATCGCATTTGTGGGTGAATAGTGCCTTTCATCATTCAAGATGTATTTAATGTTCATCATCCAAGAAGTACTTAATTGTATCGCAGAAAGAGACAAATGACCATATTTTGTCTTTCAATGTCCATCACAACATCCAAAATGAAAAAGGAAAAAACAGTCCAAAACCAGTTGGAAAATGTGATTGTTTCTCTCGCTATTGTGTGCTCAGTATTTCAAGGAACTGCAGAGATTCTTGAGGTCCTCTTCTTGGATATACCAACTTGGTATTATCTTTACAAGATCAGGGTAAAGATCCTTATACGAATTTCTGATTGTCCCTTCTGCAACTCCAGTTGCAAGTGCAACATCTACATTCACACGGCTTTATTCATATGCATAATATATCATATAACAGTTATGCAGCGACATAGAATGAGTATTACAATGTGACCTGAACCATATGGGCAAAAAAACACTACACAAGTCTACAAATTTCTAACTGGAAAGCAAAATCTTCATAACACATTTAGAATGGTTTGACCATAACAATTTTTGAAAGAAAATTTTCCAAAGTTGATTGCATTTGTATGTGAATAGTGTCTGGTATGAGTTAGTTTGTAGTCCTACACAGAAAATTATGTAAAGGTTACCTTTAAGGGGCTTCTTATCATTGGAAAGCTGAGTTACAATGTAGATAACTGCTGCAGCAATAGATATAGGGCTCCTCCTACAATAACAAATGAATAAAATTTTACTGAGTCAAAAAGCCACGTACTCCTCATCAAGATCCAACCAATGGTCTTTCAAAATTAAGTAGCTAATCATTTAGGAACCAGAACAAGCACTCCACTGCTTGAGAGCAGCTTCACAAAGTCCATTTTCAAATGACAAAACAATGCCCCAACTAATCTAATACTCCAAACTCTTCACGGAACTGGATAAAAAATGTTACTATAGTGACAGTAAATTGACTCACACACACACACACACACACACACACACAGACATAAATAAAAACTTAAACATTTGCCACTTCAGAACTAAAATAGCAATGACATGTAAATTTGCACATAAATTTAGACAAACAACTGCAAATGTATAGGTGACACCCTGTTGCACACCCGAAAATGGTGTAAAGAAACTTGGTTTAAGTTCTTATACACCTGAATGTTTTCTGCACAAGTATACAACTTTATCACAAAATGATATTTAGTAGGAAATCATCTGCTTTCTCGGACTGTAATGGTTGCATTACCTACTTCAACATAGTTGCAATGACAACTGTCCAGAATTATCAAGATAGTTTAAAACTACCGAGAAGCTCATAAAATAGCAGGAATATACAGCCCTAGGGTGCTCAAAGGGCCCGCAACAATCAAGGTTTTCTCAGCAACAACCACAGTTCACAACATTATCAGGGTAGATAAACAGTTAAGGCCAGCTTGAGAAGTAAAACAGTTCATAATGGTCCAAGAAGCCAAAAGAAAACCAATCAAAAATTCAAATTAATAACCACTATTAGTTATGTACAATATTCTACTCCATTCATTCCATAGAAAATTGAGATACATTTTCTGTTTAGTACGTTCCAAAATTAGAGATACATTTCTATTTTTAGATACAAAGTCAATGAAGCTCCTACATGCCATTCTTATTACTAGGTAAGTAGGGTACTACCACACCACCACCATTGCATTTCCAGCAAATGTTAGGGATATGTTTGGAAAAGTAAAGTTTTCCGATAAGACGTCATTTCAAAAATAGATATCTAATTTTGGGATTGAGGGAGTACTTATTTGTTATAGTATGCTAAGGAATATTAGAGAAAAATTGTCTCATCAAATCTGTATTCTTCAACTCATAATAAAAGCTCCTCCTAAGCTATCCTACCTATTGTCTTTACTCCACTCAACCTTCATTCATCCATCCAAACACTCTAGTTTCAGATTATGTAACTCCATACTCATCTGTAAAACTCTAAAGCATTTATCCATAGTTATCAAAACCGGACCGAATTTTGAACAAGCCAAGGCACCGATTTGGCGGTTCAGTATATCAATTATTTGTTGAACCGGCTGCGCCAGATTTTTTATTTTAAAATAATTTTAAATATATGATTAAATAAATAATATGACACTGGTTGTCAGTATGAATATATTCTCTTCTTCCTCTACTCTTTCGATTTTTTTCCTTTATCTGATTGCAGATTTGGTTGCGAACATCTAGATCTAGTTTTTCAGTATGTCCGGCAATGATGGTACAAGCGAACTCTTATTACCCTACGTTCCGTGTAACATGTACTATCAGTTCGAATCATGGTACAAGAATTAAATGCCTTGTGCATTCTAAGATAGGTAACGTTTCACTTACCCAGTCGATCAGCATTCGTGGTGACCATGATATGATAGACATTGCAGTTGGTTGACTGTTAATGGTGACTCGGCGTTGATGATTCTTTTCCGGAGATGTTTACCCATAGTTGCAGTGGTTATTTGGGATTTTTTAGGAAAGACAGAACCAAAAAAGGTTCTTTAAAAATAAGCCGATTCATCGGTTTTACAATATACCGCCCAGTTCAAACCGGTTGAAATGCATAGCCAATCTTTTAAGAGAACCGGAATAGTCTAGAGTTCGATTCCTGGCTCAACAGGTTGAACCGGCCAATCCGATTTTGATAACTATGCATTTATCTCTAAGATCTAATGATATATATATATATATATAGTAAAAATATAATTGCATGGAACAATTGTCCACCAGAAAAACTGAAACTACCTTATGTCAAATTCTTCCGACTTTTGGACTGCTTCTTGGGCAGCTTTAACTGTTTGATTCGTCATTCCAAGATTCGAACAAAAGCGCCTCTGAAGGATAATATCATGTTAATGGAAATATAACAAGAACCAATATAGGTCATTAAAGTCTGAAAGATATCATATACTGCCAAAAATGGAAACCAGATAGAAAAAAATTATTTCACAAAAAGCTCACCATAAAATCCCCAGCATGTATTGTCCCCATATCCACCGACTGACCGTTCTCAAGCCCTAGATTTTTCACTATGTATTCTTTTGCTCGGCCAATTTCCTTCTTTGTCGCTCCATTGGCAACAGAGCAAATTTCTAGATGAAACCCACCGGTTTAGGAAAGTTCATTCAGATAAGGAGAATTCACCAACCATCTGAATATTTTTTTATAAAAGGAAAGAAAACTTAGGTTGTACCCTTCACAGTTCGTGGCTTGTCTTCTTGTCGACAGGCAATGTACAGGCAAGCAGCCAATATTGCATCCTGGTTTCTTCCTCTACTGGATTTCTGATCTTCTACCTTCTTGTATATCTCATTAGCGCGATCCTTACAAATACAATGGCATAAGCAACATCAGTGGGTGACAGAAAAGATAATAATGTTGAAGCATGGCACCAAGCTAAACAGATTTGTAAAACAGGTAAGCATCCATATCTGAGCATCCATATCTGAGCATTTCATAGACATATATAATACAAATATACAGAAATAAAAAATGTTAGCATGGAAACCCTGCAATTTCTTGCCAAAATATATATCTTTCTCTGTAAAAAATACCTAACAGATCAACAATGACATCATCTCATTCGACAAGCCCTATAATAGGAAAGTGATTCATTAAAACTTCCATCCTTTCATTTGGGCATTCTGCAGATGGACAAAAAAGAAACACCATACTCATGGAAACCTCACAACTATTATTATTTTAAGGAAGAAATGACATCAAGATTTAATAATACCAACAACATTTTGCAATACCACATCATCTGCATGCTAAAAGTCTTAACTGTCACATAACCAAACACGACATTGTTGAGTAACCAGCATACCTTAATGGTTGCAACAAGGCCCAACCTGAAACACAAATTGGCTGAATCAGCTTTCTACGCATAATTATTGCACGATGATTTAAATTTTGAAAGGATTTGGAAATAAAAGAGAAGAAAAAAAAACAGACAAGGATATATACGAACAACAAGTGTGAAGTTATCAAATAAGAGTAGCAAAGCAAAATGTGCAATTTACTACAGGCTACTAAATTAGTAATTCTGATTAAACTTGTGGTGTTTGATTGGATCTTAATACATCTTAACAGTCTACCTCTTAATACATCTTAACAGCCCACATCTTTATATTAAGAGGCCTTCTGAATAGTTAAGATACAAATATAAGTCTAGACTATTCAGAGAACCTCTTAATACAAAAATATGAGCTGTTAAGATGCATTAAGAGGTTGGCTGTTAAGATGCATTAAGATGCAATCAAACACCACTTATTTCTCGCGGTGGGAGAAATGGAAGACAAATACTTTGATGACAAAAATTAAACAAGCTAGTTGAGGCTCATACTCAGAGGGTATCCAAATCAATTATTCAGCAAGTTTGAACAAATGTACTTCCAACTTCTATGGGATACAGCAAGGAAAATTTGTCAGACTAAGTAAAAAAGTTGACATTCTAGCTTATGTGTGTGCATGCGCGTGCGTGTCGTGTGTATAAAAGAGAGAGAGAGAGAGGGTAGAAACTCAACGATGCTAGCGCACGCACACACGCATATATGAATGTATATTCCATACCTCTGTGAACATCCCCCAAACTAATCAATAGTAAATTCAAAAAATTACGTAGTCAAATCCAATGCATAACTAGAAGCTAAGAAGCATGGATTCGGGTGGGGGATTCGAGTTCGCCATATGGGGATTCGACAATTCAAAAAATCTCAAAAAGTAGAGATTCGGGGATTCGAAGCATATTTAAATTATTAAAATTTATTTATATGCATATAAATATATTAAACAACATTAATAAAATGAAATTATAATAGACCAAATTAATGTAATCATATTATGCTATTATCATTTTCTTATTCCCTTCATTTCAAAATAAGAAATTAAGTCACCCATAGATTAATGTTAAATAATAAAAGAAAATACTTCTAGTTATAACCCTTAGATAGAGAAAAAATAATTTGGCTAGATTCATATCACTTATAGTGCAGAATTTTTTTTAAAATAAATTCCTTACTTTAATAGTTTAATTAGAGACAAATGGAGTAATATAACCATTTAAGCAATTAATCGTTTCCTTCTGATCCAACAATGCCAATTAAGTAACATTAGAACATTAGCAGCTGTCACGTGATAGGGCCCAGAGGGTATACGCATTCATGACCACAAGAAAAGTAATTACTCGTAAAAGAAAACGTGCAAGTATTAATGTATTATTAGATGGAGAGAGACGAAGAGAGAGACGTTAAGTGAGAAGAAGAGACAAATAGAACTGAAGATCGCATTGTTGGAGTTTGCAGTCGTCAGAGACTCCTAAGTCAACCGGTTAGGCTGAGCCCAGAGGTTAAATTGTGAATCTCTACAACTACAACATTATTTTCCTCTCTTTTTTTATGTGAATTACACGGGTCCATCAGAGAATCTATAATATCCTGTTTCCTAGACCAGAAGCCTCATTTCCTTCTTCCAGTGAAAATGACCATCATTTATACCACAACTAATCCATTAAGCTTTCTGACCGTTATGCTTTCTGGTCAGAAATCTTTACGAATTTAGTTACAATTAAACTTGTTCTTAACAGATTCTAAAGTCTATATTCATCAGTAATGGAAAGTTCCGGGAGAGCTTCAACCAAAGAATTCATAATGCTCATCAATAGGTGAACTGCATACATTCCATACAATGTCTACCTACACCCACGTTGATTTCAGCTATATATCATAATAGTACACGGCAAATACCCAATATCCTTAGTACTGATTTACACTGAAAGTTATAAGAATGCCCTATTTTAGAGGAACATTAACTTTTTAATGTTGAGTGAAATCCATACAGCAAAATCAGCTACTATTAAAATAAATCCAACAGGTTATGTCCAAAGAACATATATAAAACAAAAGTTGCAATCCAATAATTTAAAGATGAAGAACTAATTCCAGGGATACATAACATAAAGTCTAACGAAGAAAAAGGCTTGCTACCATTGGTCTCCTAAACTAGAAGCCAATAGAGAAATGTCACAAACGACCCAACTCCAATTACTATTTTCCACCTAGAAATTAGTTATACCATGCTCAATTTGTCACCTCTCCATCTGCCATCAATTTACATATTATCAGAATTTCAAAGACTAATTAACTAATGCTCACACAATTACCACAGATCAATGCAATCAGTAAGCAACCAAAGAAAGTTGACAAGTAGATAATCACTAAAAGGGGAGTGAAATTAAGCATTTGCACCCAAGGTCCAAAAATTTAACCTATTGATTTCTCTTTCAACTCCAACATGATTCACATGTATCTATATATATGATGAGGTGAGGGGAACTTAACTGAGACCAAGTCAAACTATAGCAATTAGCATCAATTTTAATTTTTATCCAAGATCCAAACTTTAAAACCTATTCATTCCAATTCACAATTCCTCAAACCCTAATCAGGGTTTACATAGCCATACCTATCGGACATGGTGGCAATTGTCTTGAAGGCCAAAATGAGGGACCGATCGGGGTTCGACCCGCGATTCTGCCACCGACTCAACGAGGTAGACAAAAATCACTGGTGACGCCGTTGGTCTTGGAAATGATGGTGGAAAGGGTACTTTCCGTTAGAAGGAGATTGGTGGGACCGCCGACACGAGTCGGGTCAGTGTCCCCCGACTCGTTAGCGAAGGTACGCCACTCGGAGGTCTCATCTATGGAATGGGACTCCAAAACGAGTCCGCACTCGGAGCAAACGGTGTCTCCGGCGGAGTGATCGAAAACAACCTCCGTATTCTTCTTGCAGTCGGAGCAGTACGCATCGGCCATCGATTAATTGATTTTTTGGATTATGTTTTCAAAGTAATTGTTTGATTATTGAGAAGATTATTTCTTTTTCCCAATTTTGTTTTGAGTTCGTTTTTTGAAGCTTTTCCGTCCTCCCCAATCTCTCTCTACAGAGGAGGAGTGAATAATAAGGGGAAGGGCAAATTGAATGAGACTCTTATTTCGGGAGGGCGTTAGGATACTCACGTGGGTTTTGCTTTGGTGGAAAGGACGAGCCCGAGCCTACGAGTGTTAGGTTTGGTTTGGTTTGGTTTGGTTTGATATGGCTTTATGGAAAACTCTATTTATGAAAAATTTTATGCAATCGTGATAATTAGATAGTGTTTTATAATTTTATGTATTTATATTTTATTCTTTAATAATTTTCATGTTCAATTATTATATACTACATAGAAGAGCTCCAGACATATTATGACTACGATTTTCCTTTAAAATTTTAAAGAAAAAACATGTTTATTTTTAGTTTTTTTTTTCGAAGGACCCTTTCCTAAATTCTCTTTTTTTTTACTAATATTTTCTTCTCTTTCATATAAGAATTTATTTTTCTCTCAACGTAGAGCGAATGTTATTATTTTCTCCATGAGATGCTTAATCTCAGAGAAAAAAAAAACTATTTAAATAAAATTTTCATATTTTCAAAAGTATCCTCTAATAAATACATCAAATATTCATTACACAACTTAAAACTTTACCGGCAATAAAATATATAGACATTTTGTACTCGGTCAAAAATAAGAAATCTACTCAAATTTTCTCTCATAAACTTGTAAACAACATAATGCAAAACAATCAACTTTAATTCCATTTCTTTTCTCTCATAATTTATTTCTCTTTTTATTTTATTTTTAAATTCCTTCAAAAACTGAAAGACTGGGCTGCACCACATGGCTTGGCCCAATTTCTACTCTTAAAATTGATTGGTAGGTTGGTTTCCTTTTTTTGGACATGTCTAACTAGGTTAATTTGATGCTCATTTTAGTTTTAAAAGTTGGGTCTTTTTTTTGGGTCCTTTACAATAATATACAATATTTAATAAGTAATTACAACAATAATACACTCATACAATATTTACACAATTAATACACTTTTTATATTTATTTATAATATTAGTGCAATTAGGATACCTTAATTTATGGAATTAGGATAGGATTCAATTCATAATAATAAGAAAATCTAAAATCAAGGAGAAATAACTGCCATAATTAATAATTCAAATTCAAATATCTTGGATCTAACAACAAAAATAAATTCAAATTCAAAAATTAATTCAAATTCAAATATTCAAAATTTGGTAACGTCATCTTACTCCTCCCTTTCGCCGGTCATCTTCCTCCTCCCCTTCACCGGTGAGACCCAATTTCTTGTCAAAAAAAAATAAGAACACAACATAGGAAAGTGAGAGATAAGAGAGTGATGTGTAATGTAATGTTGATAACCAAACCTTCGTACCAAGGTAACCAAACGTTTATACCAAGGTAACCAAACCTTTATATCAAGGTAACCAATCTACCTCCACACCTGCAATATGAATTGGTTACCTTGGTATGAAAGTTTGGCAACCAACTGCATGAAGGTTTGGCTACCAACTGCATTACATTCAAAATTAAGATTCGGTTACCTTGGAATGAAGGATTGGTTACCTTGGTATGAATAATTGGTAACGAACTGCATGAAGTTTGGTTACCAATTGCATCACATTCAAAATAAAATTGGTAACTTAATAAAACTGAATTGGTTACCTTTATACCAAGGTAACCAACACAGTCATACCAGTATGACTGTTTGGTTACCAACGTATGAGGTTTGGTTACCGGTGGAGTTGGAGAATGGACCGATGGTGGAGGGGAAACAACGGGTGGTGGAGGGGCCTCCACCGCGGCCAGTGACGGGGCCTCCACCGACGGCCACCTTGGATCGATTTGGGGGAGAAGGAGAAAGGGGGGCGGGCGGAGGCGGAGGAAGGGGAGGGGGAGGGGGAGGGGGATGGGTGGGGTGGGGTGGGGGCAGGAGGAGGAGAAAGGGGGGGAGGAGGGGATGGCGGTGGGAGGCGGAGGGAGGGGGTGGGGCGTGGGCGGGGGGAGGAGAAGGGAGGCGGAGGAAAGGGAAGGAGATGGTGTGGGGCGGGGACGGGGACGGGGGCGGGAGGAGTAGTGGCAGTGGCGGGGGTGGGGCGGCTGCCGGTGGAGCAATGGCGGGGGGCGAAGATGAGAAAGAAGGTTGTGACGGCGGAAGAGGAGGAAGAAGGCAACGACCGAAGAGGAAGAAGAATGCGGTTACTCCATTGATTCATAAAAATATGGAGGTTGATAAGAGAGAGAAGATTTAAATCCCTACAATCATGGGTCAATATCAATAACTCATTAAATCAGACAATTAAATAAAAGGGATAAGATTGCACTCTTTTTATAATTAAATATTGCATATGCACTCTTTTTGTAATTATTTTGTTTGTGCATTTTTTTGTAATATTTTAGTAAAATGTACTATTATATGTAATTGTCCCTTTTTTCTTTTTCTTTTTCCTTTCTTTATCATGGGCCTTTCCATTTGTAGGATAAAATGATAACACTCTTAATCAGAAACCCATATCAAAATGAAGATGCCATTAATTGCACATATACTCAAATATGTACTTAATTCACAGTTATAATACTTGTAACTTACCCTCTCCAAAGTGATGTATTTTTATTTTCAAAATAACTTCTTCTAAAAAATACTTGTTGGGAAAAATAGTCAAGTCGCAAGGCCGAAAAACTCTTCTTCATCAAAAATAATTAAATAAAGTTTTTTAAAAGAATAAATATCATATTTCTTCCTTTTTATTATTTACTCAGAATTTTTTATTATGTGTCTCACTCTTTTGACATTCTAATTGACAATCCAAAGGTTGACTTTAACCATTTGATGAAGAATTTTTAAAAAAATTAAACCAATACCTTTTAGGATTATATATCATTTAAATGAATATCACCACATAATGAAGGTGAAAAGAATTGGGTAAGAGATAAATTTGCAGTTATTAGTCTTATTTTGGCATTCATTAAACCAATGAATTTTTGCCTAATTCCTGTCCATAATCTTGTCGATATGTTTGCCGTCATATAAAAACCAAAAACTAAAATAAATAAATAAATATATATATATATATAGGGAACAACAAGAATTATACAATAAGCTACATCTATAATTCTATATACTTCTTCCCCTCAGAATCCCTTGTTTGAATAAGAGACTATTAACAATAATCTCTAATCCTATTATTTTTAACTTTCATGCCTTGACAAAATAATTAATCAAAGAAAGAGAGCTCTAGCGTACACCCAAAGTAATATTATTTTTAAAAAAAATAAAAATACAACTCATTATATATATATATATATATATATATATATATATATATATTATTGTACATTAACGAAAATAATATGGGGGATGTTGGAGTTTGTTTACTTGCATCTCAGTAGAATTCAGCACTGCCTCCCTTTGTTTCTTTCTTTCGAATGGTCAAATTAATTAAATTTGGTTCCCTATATTTCTTCTCTCTTCTTTCTATTAGTAATATATTACTGTCTCCATTCCTAAAAGATTGTCGTTTAATATTTTGGCACATGAATTAAGAAAGTCATTTAATACCAGTAAAATTTGTTTGAAATTCCATCACTACCCCTTTATGAAAAATTGAAAACTATTAATACAAGGGAGAGAATTTATTGGGACAATGAGAGAAGATAAAGGTAATATAGAAAATTAAATAATTTATTCTTATAGGAAGTTGTAAACGACAAACATTTTGGAATAAATTTTTTCTTCTAAAACAACAATCTTTTCGGAACAGAGGGAGTATTATATTATTATATACACGCAGATAGAGATTACCTTTCGTCTGCGTGTTAATACTCACTACAAGAAAACCTTTTAATCTCGACGGAATTAGTCCCGACGGAATAAATTCGGTCGATGTTATGGTATTCTCGACGGAAAATTTAGTCACAGTTAATTCTGTCGTAATTACACTATCCTCGACGGAATTCGGTCGGAGATATCAGCCTCCCGTTGGCGCCAGATTTCCCGTCAGCGCCAAAAATAAGCTCGACGTAATTGCAAGTAAGACCAACGGAATGTCCGTCGAAAATAACGTTTTATCTAGGGACTTATTCCCGTCCGATTTTCGTCAAAGATAAGGCTTAAAACCTTATTTCAGTCTGTCTCGCTACATAACAGAGCAGTCTCAAGTTTTTTTCCTCTCTCGTTTTTTTTCTCCCAAACGAATCCTGCTATCTGTCGTCCGTTGTCGCTCCGCCTAGCCGCCGCCTGTTCCTACCGGCAGCCTCTCCCTCCTCCTGCCTCATCCCTCCGGCTGCATCTCCCTCCTCCTTCCGGCAGCACCTACCTCCGCCAGCCCCCTGCCTCCGGCAGCCCCCTTCCTCCTGCAACTCCTTCCTCCAGTTGGTCCTCCCTCCTCCTCCCAAGGCGTTAAGGTTAGCATTACTGCCCTAATTTTCTTCTATTTAATGCCCTAATTTTGTTAATTGATCAGGAGTTATGTATTATGAATTGGGAATGTCTTATATATGGCAGACTACCATTTGTTTGTGCAAATCAATTGTTTTGCAGATTACTTGTTAGAAAGAAATGTAATAATTGTTTGTGCTTTTAGTTTTCTTAGCTGATCTTTTATCAGAATGTGTGAAATGTAATACTTGTTATATATTAATATATATTGGGTCTAACAGTTTTATCCTTTTCAAAAGATTTAGGGATAGTAAATATTGAAAAATTCCATTTCAGTTGTTTAATATTATATGGGGATTAATGCTTTAATTTTCTTTTGGTTTGAAGGCTAGGGCAAAACATGACATGACAAGCATAGTTGTTGCAGGATGTGTTACTGGAGGAACAATATCAGCAAAGGGTAACATCTTGTTTAATTATCTCTGCTTTTTGACTCATTATCTTTCTTAAAAATGCAAATTAGCATGAAAAACATAATCAGTTAAAACTGTTACTTATATTGTTGCAAGATGTCACGCTATCTTTCATCAGTTCATGATGCTTTGAATTAAACTAATGTTTCTTAAACTGTTACTTATTCTGCTAATGTTTCTTCTAAATTAAACTATTCAACTATGTAGCATTATTTTGAAGATTAGTTCAGATTGGCATTAAGCTAGTTTGTTGTTATGGCCACTAGGGTTGATATACTAATTTCAAAAAAAACAAGCATGTGCTTTCAAGTACCACCTGAACAAGAATAAGGAAACACTTTTATTGAGTTTTCAGTTAGTTTTATTGTTTTTTCAATTTTTATTTGTTTTCTTTTTCTTTTCTACAGCCTCATGCGGCTAGGGGTGAACATGCAGACATTATAAGATTGCTGCTAGCTTATGGGGCTTCTCCAACTAAAACAAATAGTTATGGAAAGGTTTGCATTTAAAGACATTTGTGTTGATCTACTTCCTTATTATTGTAATATCTGATTTCAAGAGATTAATATAAGACTATCTCTGTATATTAGTAAAATTTTATTGCACTACTACTCTCTACTGCTTTCCTCAAATGAATTTCGTATCGGATAAAATGAAAAGTCAAAGAGTTATAGCTTCTGACAAAAAATTCTATGTTCTGCTGAGGATTTGACTCTGTATTTAAAGTGATGTGGGTTGCCTTGGCAGGTGCTTTTGAGAAGCCTTTAAGATTTTAGTTTGCATCTCAAAGATGGTTAGTTGGATTGCCTCGAGGAAGGTACTAAAATTTCTGTTTGCTTGTAACTTGGACACAAAATAGAGTATTTTAGTTATGCTTTTTGTTTCAATGCTCTGTCTGTTAAAGGCCAAATATGTTGCCTTTGTCCATTCCACTAAAACTGCATATATAGCTTTTGGACATGTAAATTTTGGCCAGCTTATTATGAGGTTGGATTTATGACTTGGTTTTAGTTCTGTTAGCCCGATTAAGCTGTGAGGCATCTTTTCAGTCATGCCATCTCCAGTACATTACTTGCATTACAGATGCTTTATATAATCTACAAGAATTCTGTTAATGTTTTTTATCTTGGATATTTGTTTGTGTTGGATATTACAAGGCATGAATTGGTTTGAAAACCTAGGGAAAATAGAAAACAGAATTATTATTTTTTTAATTTTTAAAATGTTATTTCCGACGGAATTTTCCGTGGGAAATAACTAAATTCTGTGGGAAATAATTTATTTTCGACCGAATTTCAGTTGGAAATATTCCGTCGGAATTAACTATTTCCGACAGCATTTTCGACGGACTTATTTCCAACCTGCATATTTTCGGCCGAAGTTTTCGTCGAAAAGAAAATTCCGTCGGAAATAAACTTTTTTCTTGTAGTGACTGTATTAATCAATTAAACAAAGTTAAATTTATACTAATCACTCTCGTGTACTTTATACATTAGTAGTACTGCCACAAGTTAGGATTTTCCAGTTGCATTTATATTTTTGATTCCGACTCCTGAACAAATTTTTTTATTATACATTATGGTTAAAATTTAAGAACAAATAATAGTACACTCGCACAAAAATTGTATAAAAACGAAACACACGTTATACCCATGTTCACTACTTTGATTAATTCTGCTTGTCTGATGTATTTATTAGATATTTTATACGCTCTACAATGATCCACACACCAAATAATATTTTATATATAGTAACTAGGAAACTCTAACTGCTATAACATAAATTCAAACTCAATATATTAGTAAAATTCAAGACCAGACTATTAATAAATCTTTAAATTTAATTGCACCCTTGCGTTTGGTTTCTAGATATGTTGCCCCTTTACAACCCTCGCCAACTTACCGACAAGCTAGACAGCCGTTTGCTCACCGAAAAGCGAGACCCCAACTATCCTGTCGAAGTGGTCTTTAGTCGAATCTGCATAAATATGAACTAATCCCAACAATTATTTTTTATTTATTCCAAGACATAAGTTATAGGGTATATTAAAAAAAAAGTATTCTTAAAATTGTTGTTTTAAAAATACATATCTTCTAATATAGAAATTGATAAAAGTAGGAAATTATTAAATTCACAACACTTTTTGTTATTTTCGCAACAAAAGTGTCGTTATAGGTGACGGTGAAAACCATCGCTACAAACTTTATTATAAAAATAATATTTTCTGTTGTAAATTTAACAATTTTCTAAAAATATTATTTGTGACCCAACTGATCTCATGGGATGATTGGTGGACGTATGCTTATCTAAGATTTATAGCTTTTGAACAGGAATATATATATGTGTATATACACTTTCGTATATATTGCATATATATTGGGGGTTAATTAGGTTATGACTGACAAGCAGTCACTCTCACATAAATAATGCTACTATGGATTATATAATACTTACATACACACATATGCATACTGTGACGCCCCCAGAATAGGTTCAATCAATCCAACCCATTCTGAGTCGTCTTCTGGCTGGAATATCGGATATAATACTGAAGGAAACTTGCACTGAATAGTAACAGTCAAAGTACCTAAATACTCACAAAAATACGCTCAATATTATAGAGAGAGAAAACTTCTGATTCTGGTGTGATTTTCAAATTCTAATTCAGCACCCTATTTATAAGAAAATGCTTAGAACGCTAAAGTAGAAAATTTAATAAAATAATATTTTATTTAAAAAAAATTCACACCCATCTCTTGACCAAAATCATCAGCTCACCACCAGTGGAGCCCACCTATTAAAAAACATTTTTATTAAAAAAAATATTATTAACCCCAAAAATCACTTCCGACCCAATATTTCGGAACTTCCATAATTCATAAAAAATAGCCCTTTTATAAGGGAAGGGAGAGATGATCTTTCTTTCTTACTTTGGCCCTAAAATGACCTATAATTAACATCCAGAATGTAATCACTTCCATGTTTAATAAATGCTTCAAATTTTATGCATCTAGTTATGAATAAGTCCCTATTGTACGTACGAGCATTACAAAGAAATCAAGATCATCCCATATTTCTCGGATGAAATATACGAACAAACCCATACATGGATGAAAAAACTTGTATACTCGCCAACAACAGCAGCAAAATAGCAGCCAGAAATAGGAGGATTCGCCATGAATTAAACACATATAACTTCATAAACTTTCCAACTTTAGTTGTCCATCTACCATTATAGTACTTGTTCACATCTTCAATTACCTTGTCTAAAAACGGCACTTTTGTTAATATAACTGACCTGCTCATCCCATTCCACAGATTGGCAACCTCTTCATCACTCTTCAAGCGGTTTGAAATAATCCCACTTTCTCTAAGCAATTTTGCATCCTCTTCAATATCTATAATCCCATTCATTAGTTCAGTATAACGTGTAAAAACCAATGGTCCAGATGCATTGCATGCTTCATATGCCACCAGGTTCCTCAAGATAATCTCTGCGTTGACGTCCAAACTAACCGCGGGGAGGTATAATATCGATGCTTTATGATCAAAACGTAATGTCAAGATACCACCATTTGTAGGTACAAAGGATATACCGGCTTTAGAAAGCTCACTGACAGAAGGAATTGAGATTTCCTCAACCAGTGGAGGCTTATTAATGCTATCAGACTCTTTAGAACTTCGGTTTTCTGGCTTCATCTCGTCTTTATCTTGCAAAAAACAGAGATATTCAATTGGTTGCTTCAAAATACTAAATCCAGGAACGCGGGAGGGATACGATTATCCAAGGAAACCTTAATATTGCTTTAACACGTCTTGCTAGTAACACTCTTTTGAGAAAACATACCGGGATTGAAATGAATTTTGCTATCTTCTCGGGGAGTCGCTTAGCAAAACTTAATTTCTCAGAGCAGATTTTTCTCCGCTTTCCTTTGCTTCATTTTGACCATCAGCTCCAATAATTTCAGATGAATCTTCAGATTTCGGCAAGATCATTAGGTACAAAAAGTCTAGTATGTGCACACGATCTGTAACTTGAAGAGTAGTTAATTCCACCATCAACCTAAATGGGGAAAGCACTTTACATAATCCTACTAGCATCGAAAGCAACATATCATCCGCTAATTCTAAAGATGAGAACTGGAACTCTAGCATCTTCCTCAATATAAATAGAGGAATTTGATTCTCGAGCATAATCATCTCTCTAAGAATGGCATTATGTGCAGACTTCCTCCCTGCAAAATCAATCAAATGTGACATTCTTGAAGTTACTCTTGTTAATATTCTGCCTTCTGATGATTTGACAGCGTAAATGTGAAGGAACTCAAGCAAAAAGGACACATCAACTACCATCATCCATGCTAATGTTTCCCCACTGAAATCTAGGTACTTGTGGTAGCAAGCTCGAATATTTGGCTCGAGCTTTGTCAACTGATCAACAAGATGTTGAAATTTGACGCTTTGGAGACTTTTTTGTCTTCTTTTGGCTGCAGCAAGCTTATATCTTTCCATCTCATAGAGCTCAGGACGCCAATAATGGTAAGGGCCTAGACCAACCTGTTGTGGTATATAACCATCTGCATTGTTAGCAATTAGAGTTTTGGGGACATTGAATATGCTAACAGGAATATTGGTATCGTCTTGTAGCTCTTCATCAAGGGCTCGATGGATGAGAACGATCCATTGATGCTCATCAAAACCTGAGTTTGAAGTCATGGTGGTTATAAGGGAAGACGGGTTTTATTTGGTAAATTGAAGGGAGTACATGTTTCACCAAATACCCTAGCTTTGCTCTCATCCAGGACTCAAAGTCCCTTTAGCCTATAGAAGATATTGAAGATAAGCTTGGTCTGCAGCAGTTTTGGTTCATTGAATGTTGAAGAAGGTTCAAATGGTATGGCTTTTATGAGTTCAAAATGAGCACATTAATAAGTAACTTTAAAAATATACATATTACAAATAATTATATTACATTTCTTTTTCTTTTTTTCCTTTTTCGGCTTGCACCTCCCGGTCCTCCACTCTCTTTTTCATATTTTCATACTAATTTTGCTGAGCTATGACTTACATTTATTTATTAATTTACTATCTATTAATAGCTATGAATTATACAGTTATATGTGGGTGCCAAATGCCACTATTAATAATGTTCACTAAAAAGGATATTTTTGAAACCATTGCCTATAAATTAAAATGTTTTACCATTTAATGTTTTCATAAATCACGTATTAATTGTTCCAACTTCAATCTAACCTGAAATGAATTAACATTAACTTCCAGTATTAGGTAATTAATAATGGTGTATATGTTATAATTGGATCAATGTATATTCCAAGTTTAAAATTAGGCGTTTTCCCATCTTTCTTGGAGCATTTACACACTTGCATTTATTTTATTTATTTTTATTTTTTTACAGTTTACTCACATTCATGTGAATCTAACATCTGAATAAGTTTCCTCACTCCCTCTCAAACACGCTAAATTTTGTGTCCATCTATATCTAAATAGTTAAAGGGAAAAATCATAATCACTTGAGTACAGTAAAGGTCAACTAACCTGTCCAAAAAGCTTTGAAGAATTGGATGAACTGATGAGCTTCTATATTATGATATAAACAATACAAACTCTAGTAATTGAGATGGAAGTTTTTTTCTCCTCGTAGTGATCAGATCAAGAAAAAAAATGCAAGCTTCTAAAGATTGATCCCCTTTGTCCATTTGCATTTTTGCTTCCTAAACTGTTCTCCTACTTCTGGAAACATGTTTGCAGAGGCACATGGGGATTGTCACAAAATGTCAAGTAGGTCCCAAATACGGTTTTGAAAGTGCAACAATATATCCAACATTTCTATCTCCTTTCTTGAAAATGGTGGAGCACACACTTTCCTATCCCCAAAGTTTGTGATGAGAGAACATCTCTCACCATTGAAGGTACAGTATGACATTTCTTCATCGCAATTCTATGTCAAACTACCATATATCAATTTCAACAGCTGACAATCTAAACTGAACCAATCAACCCTTGCTTTTTCCCATGAACAAACCGAGTATTGTATTAGCCCATGCATTAAAATCCCCTCATGAACATTCGCCCTCAAATGAAACTCCGAATCCAATCAACTATCTGCAGATCCTTCCCTCACCAACTTTGTCCCCAACTCTGTCCTTGGCTTAGCTGAAAGCCCTTTTGCTAACATCTCCTCATCATACTTACGAGCCATATCAATCATACCCTTTTGCAACAAAGCATCAATTAAAGCATTATAAGCAAATTCATCAGGACTCAACCCATGGTCTTCCATTTTCTTCCAGACAACAAAAACTGGTCGAAGAAAACCCCATCTCCCAAATTTCCTCATAAGCAACACATATGTATCCATCCTTGGACGAACTCCACTCTCAAACATCCTATCAAATAGTTCCAATATCTCTCTAGGCTTTTCAAGACACCCAAAAAGACAATGATAAGTAATCACATCTGGCAGGCAACCCCCACCAGTCATTTTATCAAGCACTTTATATGCTTCCCTGATCCTTCCATTTTCACACAAAAACTTTAAAATTATATTAAAAGTTACAACGTTAGGCTCAACACCTAATTCCATCATCTCACGGTAAAGCCTAACCGCAACATCAACACCATCACAAAGACCTATGGCACGAATAACAGTGTTATATGCCACCACATCCAACTTAATCCCCTTCTTTTTCATGTCTTTATATAACTTCACAGCCTTCCATGGTTTCCCACTTTTACATTGGATATCCATGTATATTGAGTATGAATATAAATCTTTAGCAACACCCCTATTATCCATCTCTTCCCAAAACTCTCTACACTTGCTCCACCACCCAATTTTAAACCAACCACGAAGAATCATATTATAAATTTTGGTATTATTCCCATCAAAATACAACTTCTCATCATCATTGTTCTTATTCATTACCAAGCACAATTCTTCAGCTTCAATTACATGTTTATACTCACACAATGCATCAATAAGATTGGAAAAAGATATTTCATCTTTCAAACTAAACTCTTCCAACTTATTATATGTAAAAATTGCTTCTTTAACAAGGTGAGCGGATACATAGCGCTTAAACATTACACGGAAAGTGGAATGATTAGGTAACGAATGTACATTGCTGTTGTTTCGCATTTTTTCAATTAAGTGCCACGCAAGATCGAATTCAAAGAACTTACCCAGAATGTCAATCATTCGATTGTACGTTTCGGTGGTGTGTTTGAATTCATATTCGGCTTCAACCCAGTGGAAGAACTCGAGGGCGCGTTTGTAGTCGTTGCTGTAACAGGAGAGAGATTCAAGGACCGTGGATTTGTCGAAGTCAAGTGATTTGGTAGCGTTGATTGAGGGTTTATTGGTGTGAATTGTGGGGTTTGGTAATGATTTTGGAATGCTGTGAGTTGAAAACGAGCTGGGTGTCAAGGGGATTGCGGGAAAATGGAGGAAAGTCCGAAGATGAGAGAGAAGAAGGTGTGATGAGCGAAAACAGCGGCATCCAGAGGAAGAATTCAATGTAAGCATCGCGCTGTTTCTTCGAATGAAGGTTTCCAAATATGTAATGACCCAAGTCCCGCATCTTACCTTTGATAAGTCTAATAGAAGTCTTGGCCCTTTCGATTTCATTCACTAACAATATGACTTTTAATTTTGAGAAAGGTTTTTTTGTGTTAGGATTTTTATAAAAAAAAGATTTAGTTAAATTTTAGTTTTGAGTGCATAGGCAGTACGTGGAATTTGTATTTTCAGATATGTTTTTTTACGTAATTTTATGTATTGTTATTATTGTAAATATTATATTTAGTTTGTTAGTTAAAATTGATATTTTAGTATATTTTGATAGTAATAAATATTTTGTATTGTTTTTATTTTTGTAGATTTAATTATTGCTTTGTATTTAGATTATTATTTTGGCATAATTGTAATATTTGTTTGAAAAAAAATTAAATATTGAAAGAGTATTTTTGTAAATATATTTATAGTTATAATAATAAGAGAGCTGTTAAATAATAAAATTATATCCTTATGCCATTTATTTGTTTTAAATTTATATTTAGGGATTGTTCGGCTATTAAATTTGTGTTCAGCGATATCGAGGTAAGTGACTTTTCAAGTTATTTAGTATTTTGAAATTTTAGTTTATAATTATTTATGATCTAGTAATTATTCGGATGCCTAAATATATTGTTTCAAAAATTGTTATACTCTTTATTTACGGCTTCTATTTGAATAAAAATGTTACTCTATTTTGTTTTAAAATTCGGATCAAGTATCAAAATAGAATTTTGATTTAGATAATGATATTATGTGATTTGGAATTGTGAAATAAGTATAATTTTGAATATCAAAAATATTGAAAAATTATTTTTATAAACTTCAGTCTGACTATGTATAAAAACGTTAGTGTTTACGCTAGTTTCCGAACAATAAAAAATTAGATTTTGTTCAATGTAGTAACAATAAAAAAATATGGCATAATCAAGTTATGATTTAGTTGTAAGGATATTTTTTGCCCAATTATTAAAATTAAAAAGTTTTATGAGAAATAAAAACAACTTGTTAATTAAATTAAAAAATAAATAAAGTTGAAGGATTTTTTTAGTCATTCAATCAACAGTTGTCTAAACATTTTTTTTTGAGTGAAGTATATTCGGTATAATCTTATTCTTATTTGGGAATTTTTTTTTGTTACATTAAATTTATAACTCAAAATACCCCAAAACCGCTACTAAAAGTCGGAGGCATTATAATATAATATAAAAAAAAAAAATATTAAAAAACATAATTTTATTTATTTATAAAAATGTCATTCGCAATCTAATTTATTTTGTAAATAACTTAAATAATTGTAATAAAGGTACGTTATTTAAGACTATGTTTAGATCATATATATATTAAACAATATCTTTTACTTATTTAATTTATCGACCGTCCAGTATACGGCGACTTCGAACCCTGGCAGCGTTGTTTCTTGCCAAGTCCATATCCTCCTCCTCCTCCTCCTCGCACCGGAGAAATCAGTCGACTGAAACTGAAAAGCCATTCTCTTTGTTTAAAGATTCAGACAATAATGGCGGCTTCATTGCAAATCAATCTCAGGCCCTTCAAATCCCAACACTTCCACTCCAACTCTACACCTAAAAATCTCGCTATGATCAGATGCTCCGCCGCTTCACCCTCTAAACACTACTCCATCACTCTACTTCCCGGAGATGGTATCGGTCCTGAAGTTATCTCCATTGCCAAAAATGTCCTTGAACTCGCAGGCTCCGTAGAAGGTATTAATTACCAAAACCCTTATGCAAAACACATCCTTAGTCAAAGGAGTGGGAAAATCATTTTGTTTTTGTTGAATTTAGGACATTAATGATATATTTAATTTTCAAATTTGATTATTTATATTCTTTGTGGACCGATATCGTTATGGGCAATGTAGCTGGGTTGTTAATTTTGTAAGTTAGCCTTAATATTAGTCAACAATTGCAATTACAATAGGGATTGAATTTGGGTTCAAGGAGATGCCTGTGGGAGGTGCAGCTTGGACTTGACTGGTGTTCCATTACCAGAGGAGACCCTTTCTGAGGCTAAGAATTCAGATGCAGTTCTTCTTGGAGCAATTGGAGGGTGACTATATTTTATTATGTTACCCTAGATTTGTAGTTAATAAGTCAATTTGTTTCAAATTTTTTATGTAGATTCCAAAACCTTGAATTGCATTTGGAATAAAATTAGCTTAATTTCTCTTGTGGCATGTCTTCTTTTCCAATTTCATGAAGCCAAGCATACCTATATATATATATATATAGGATAAGGTTCTGAAACGAACTGTTCCTAAACGAACATATGTAGGACCCAGTGTTGAAAGTTGTTGATTGGCCCAATTATGTACCATCATATATTCCTAATTAGTGTTAAATATTTTGGGCCAATCAACAACCTTCAACATTGGGTCCTACATATGTTCGTTTATGAACAGTTCGTTTCAGAACCTTATCCTATATATATATATATATATTTTAACTATCCTAAATTTTATTCTTTGGTTCTAAGCTATAAATGGGATAACAATGAGAAGCATTTGAAGCCCGAGACTGGACTGCTTCAGCTACGTGAAGGTCTTAAGGTCTTTGCAAATTTAAGGCCTGCTTCTATTCTACCACAGGTGATCTTCAACTTCTGCTTAGATGTGATTGATTGCTTCTTGTTCAATCAAAGTGCTTATTCATCTTTCGAATTCATTTTGAATTTGGTGTAATACTATTAGCCTATAACATGGTTAGGGATGTAATCTACTAGTTTTATACTTCTATAGTATGAATTTTGTACTAGTTTATTAATGGAAAATTACATTTTTTATTCATTGAAGAAATCATGGGGTACATGCAAGACCCTCTTTACTTGGCAGAATTGTTTATTACTTCCCACTGACAATGAAAGTAGTTGTTTTATATTCATCACACTTGCCTCTATATCTTTGCTTAGCAGAATTTTTTATGACTTTCTACTGACGACGAAAGTAGTTCTATTATATTCATCACACTTGCCTATATATCTAAATGCATTAACGAAATTCATAGATTAGATGGCAACTAACTTTTACCCCAAGTTTTTCATTTTTCATCGATCTCAGTTAGTGGATGCATCAACTTTGAAGAAAGATGTTGCAGATGGTGTTGATTTGATGGTTGTGGGGGAGCTTACCGGAGGTGAGCTACATTGGTCTGAGCTGCGTTCATTCAATTGAATTGTCTGAGGGTATTCATCTTATTGTTTGATTTGGCACAAGGTATCTTGTGGCCTAGAAGGAAATTTTAAACTTTCCATGCCTAATATCTTTTTGGTGAATAGTTATGAAGATTCCCATGTTTCCTTGAGAATGATTCTTGAAAGAACCAAACTTCAAATAACTACTCTCTGAACGTCAAAGCTGTTCCCTCCCTCCCTCCCTCCCTCCCTCCCTCCCTCCCCTTCTTTGAAATATTAATACAAAAATCACATCTGAGGGATAATAGAGTTCACATATTTTGCAGTGAGAACTATATTTAATATATTTGAAGATTCCCATGTTTTCTTGAGAATGATTCTTGAAAGAACCAAACTTCAAATAATAACTCTTTGAACGTCAAAGTTGTTCTCTCTCTCTCTCTCCTTCCTTCCCTCATCTTCTTTGAAATATTAATACAAAAACCACATCTTAGGGATAATAGAGTTCACATATTTTCAGTGAAAACTATATTTAATGTCTTTGAAATATTAATACAAAACACATGTGAGGGATAATAGAGTTCACATATTTTCAGTGAAAACTATATTTAATAGTTCAATTTATTCATCTTGCGTGCATTGATTATATTATAAGATGAACTAAAACTTGAATTGTAGTACCTAGAGAAAATTGTTCAACCAATAAAAATTTATATATATATATATATATATATATATTGGATTTTAAACCCTTTAGTTTTGAATCCTATCATACTGAATATATATGCACTCTAAATTGTTTCTCCAAAAGCATTGTAAGTCTTTTCCTTTTATTTCCTTTGGATCTATGGTGAACAGATGTGAACTTTTATTTTGATAACCCTACTTTTTCTGAATGTTTTCATTAATTTGCTTTTCCTGGTTATAGGTATTTATTTTGGAAAACCTAGGGGTTTTAGCACCAATGAAAATGGTGATGAGATCGCTTTTAACATCGAGGTGTATGGGGCTTACGAGGTGATTCTCTGACTAAACTCTCTTTCCAGGAATTTTATGTGTCAAATGCCAAATTGTAAAAAAATTTCCCTGCACCCCTTGAATATATATTTTGTCATGCGGGAAAATATGGATTAATTGATGTTTTGATTACTGCACTAGGGGTCGATTTTCACTTTGGTTATTGAATATTTTTTTGTTACAAAGACATTACTATACTCACACAATATTACAAACTAGTCATTACTTAACATTATGTCCAAAAAATTGACGGAAGTGCTGAATAGATTAATGTTTAACAGCTTTCATGTGAGGTACTTAAATATGTGGCAGGTGGAACCCTGTTACGTGGAGGGCTAATTGATGTTTTGGTTACTGTACTAGGTGTCGATTTTTATGTTGGTTACTGATTTTTTTTAATTACAAAGTCATTACTATATTCAAAAATGTTACAAACAAATCATTACTTAACATTCCGTCCAAAAACTTGACGAAAATGTTAAATCGTGCATATTACGTGAGAAAAAATAGTCGATGTGTGTGTTGAACCGTGCATATTACATGAGAAAAAATTGACGAAAGTGTTGAACAGTGCATATTACGTGAGAAAAAATTGACGAAAGTTATTGGTGATGTGACACATTTTGTCATGTGTAATATCATATGTATTGTTGTTGACGAAGAAGAAACCAACCAAATATTCGTAGCCATGATGAATCAAAACAAAATTGTGCCTTCATTTTTTTCCCTTTTTTGATTTCTGTAGCAATATTATGTGACACATCATCAATAACTAACTCACAAGCCAATTAAGTAATGTTAAGTAATGACTAGTTTGTAATATTTTTTTTAAGTATAGTAATGTCTTTGTAATAATAATAAAAAATCTTTAGTAACCAAAATAAAAATCGACTCATAATACAGTAACCAAATTATCAATTATCCACCTGCCACATATTCAAGTACCCCACATGACAGCTGTTAAACGTTAGTCTATTTAGCACTTTCATCAATTTTTTGGACGGAATGTTAAGTAATGACTAGTTTGTAACTTTTTTTTAGTATAGTAATGACTTTGAAACAAAAAAGATTCAGTAATCAGAATGAAAATTGACCCCTAGTACAGTAATTAATCAATTAACCCGGAAAAAAGTATAGGATTATACTTTCCACAGCTTTTGAGTTTGTCCTTGTTTACTAAAACCGGTTAAAACTGATGTTGTGCAAAACCTGTTGAGATATCGATCCACATCAAACCTACGGAAGTAGAATTCATTATCCATGGTACTTAGACAGTGAGCATCTCTCGTCTGGTAGACATCATCAATTGGAAGATATAAACATCTCTCTCTCTCTTTCTATATATATATATTTTCATGTTGGTATATTTTGATTATTAAGAAAACTTGCCAGAGGTGGCGCAAGAAGTATACACAAAAGTTACAAAACAAAAACTTATCTACCATCTGTCCAAAAAATCCATTAAGGGGGTAAAAAGACATGATACAGTCCAATAGTGCTAAAAGACAAAATTTATCCTAGCACAAATTCCTCTATAAACCCAATAAAAGGCCTACGATCATGTTGATTGGAACCTTTCATTCATACTATTTTCTTTGTTCCACAATTGCCTTTACCCTTTTATCATTAGTACCCTGAATTTATCTTGTTTGATATATATTCTTTGAATGCCAGATTGATCGCATTGCTCGCATTGCATTTGAAACTGCTCGGAAGCGTTGTGGGAAACTTTGTTCTGCAGATAAAGCCAATGTTTTGGAGGTATCTATGTTTGGTTTGAAGTTGTTGTTTCTTTTTCCTCCATTTTTGCTACAGTTTATGATAATGTTTTGTGAAGTTAATTAGGTTCACAGTTACAATGTACGTCTTTCAGAAGAGAATTTATATGCTTGTTATCTTTGTGTAATATTTAGATTCTTCATAGTTCTTGGGTTCCTAATATGTAGTTGTGTTGTCTTGTTTCAAAAAGGTTTAGACTTGACCTCTTTTGGATTATAATTGTTGGCAAGCTGCTAAGCAGATTGGTTTCTAGAGGTTTGTTTTGTAGCATGTTTGTTTGGGCCTTTCATTTGTTTTTTTGACCTAGGTGTCCAAGTTGGCATCAATCATTGTTCTGCTTTGATAATTTTTGTTGGTTACAGTGTAATTGTAAAAATATCTGATTCCGGTGATGTGACTGCATCACTACACATCATTGTGTTGGTGAAAAAGTTTAACATGTTTCTTGTAAATGCTGAAAAGCTATTTCCTGAAGCATGCTCAACTGCTCTCATCTTAAATAACCTTCTCCTAAATATCTACATATATATTTTTTCTTTCAATATTAGGATAATAAGCATCATGTTTTCCTTGTTTCCTCGTTTTCCCCATTCGTCCAACATTACCCTACTATTACAGCAGCTTCTGTCCAGCTCATCTCATTGTTCCTCACATAAAAACACTCACCTTAATTTTTTTCAATTATTACCGAATTACTGTAACCTTTTGCATTGCATATTCTTCTTCTTAATTGCTTGTTTTAAGTACTTTCGTGAAAACTGGTGCTGTGAATTTAATATTCTCACTCACCTTTGGTTAGGATGAATGTTATTTTGTCAATATGGGATTTTCTCTCCAATATCTGTTTCTCTAATAATCCAATATATTAGTCGCTCTGATATAGATTATCCAACAATTTTCTATAATTTCCACCCTCCAATCCCCTCATTGTGCACTGTAAAAACTAAAAATTCTGGCAAACAGAACATAACATGATTCTATTTTTGTTTCATGTGCAACACCAAAAATATAGAACAATTTTGCCAAATGAGCTCCCCGTTGTCACCTTTTGAGTTGGTTCTTGGCAATGTTATGTTGTAATATTGCTGGTTTACCATAAACTGAATTTTGTGCAGTTTAAAATTTTAATAATGTTTGAGAAGTGGTAACTAATCTACTAATCTTTATCTTTCATTTTATCTTCTACTCTCTAAGAACATGTATGTTATAATGGTTATGCTGATAGTTAAAATATATGATCTGTAACATGTAAAAGATAACCATCTTGATGCATATTTCTCTTGATATTTTTTTATCTGGAAATTGTCCAGGCATCCATGCTTTGGAGGAAGAGAGTAATGGCAATAGCTTCAGAGTACCCTGATGTTGAACTTCGCATATGTATGTTGACAATGCTGCAATGCAGCTTGTTCGTAATCCAAAACAGGTATTCTACTACTATAAAACAGCAGCGGCATAGTTTTTCATTTAATTCTATTTCGGGCTCAACCTTAATGACGATATAATTAGACGAGTTATATAGTGGTAGCTACAATATTTTTGCAGTTTGATACGATTGTCACCAACAACATATTTGGTGATATTTTATCGGATGAGGCTTCAATGATTACTGGAAGCATTGGGATGCTTCCATCTGCTAGTCTTGGTGAATCGGTAATGAGAAATCATTTGTTCCTTGCCAAAGCTTCCATCTTTCCTTCAGATCAGAAGAAATTATTTATGTGCTTCCACAGAAAGTAAGTTTAGTTGAATAAATTTATTTTCTTCATTGTGGAGATTTTGAATCTGTAGGGACCTGGACTATATGAGCCCATACATGGTTCTGCCCCTGATATTGCTGGACAGGTAAAATTCACAGCATTCTGGTTTTCTTTCCATTGAAAAAATGAAGATTGTAATCTTTTCTAGATAGTAGTATTACTTGTTATTGAAATTTTTTTGGGATAAGGTCTGTAACATATTTTCTGTTAATACTTGCAGGATAAAGCAAATCCTTTAGCAACAGTGCTAAGTGCTGCCATGCTTTTGAAGTATGGCCTAGGAGAGGAAAAGGCTGCCCAGAGAATTGAGACTGCAGTGCTGGATACTTTAAACAGGGGATTTCGTACTGGTGACATATACTCGACTGGAAATGTATGCACTTCCATGTGAACATAATTAGAAATATATAGTCCCTCTGTTGGGTGATCTTATATTGGAAGTAGTATATTTCATAAAAATCTAATGTCAAGTATAAAGATAAAATGTAGTACAAAGATAAAGTTGATTTTAGTGTCACATTTCCTTTTCACGTATGATTAAGACTTGTCTTTCTTATTTTACAGAAATTGGTAGGATGTAAGGAGATGGGTGAGGAGGTACTGAAGTCAGTAGAATCCATACTTCTTGCTGCTGTGTGAACTCAAATGAGAAATGCCTTCAGGGATGCTGGGTATTCCAACAGTGTTAACAGTAACCGTTACGCCATTATTTATTAAAAAACTCATTCGTGTCGTTTTCTTCATCCGATAATTTTTCGTTATGGGGCCCACAAATGTTTGTGCCGTCGTATGAATATTCTCCGACAGCAAGAATATTCCACGACCAAACAAATATTTTCCGACAACAATGAATATCATTTCAAATATCATATGATTTATCTACCCATAATAATAGAAATTCATTAAATAGATAAATAATCCATTATCTGAAATAATAATACATAATAAATTATCTCAGGTCATACTTAACCTTAAATCTCTGTTACGAAAACGTAAATAAATAAGTATTAATCACACACATAAGTCTCGAACTTTAACATTCTTAACATTAACACAAGTCTTCAAAACTTGTTAGCTTTTTCTTTGTCCTTGCTACTAGAAGGTTCGTCACTTCATTTATTTTTAGCTGCAATGTTATTATGCAAGAGTGAGCACGAATGTCCGCAAGTATAAAAATATGATAATAATAACATGCGAGTGAAATCAAAGAAATCTGAATAACAGAAAGCTCAATTTTTGAATCAGGAATAGTAATCGAGAATCAAATTACATCTGAGGATCATAAGACCTTGAACTCTATCTTAGGTCAAGTATATTAACTTTTAACAGTCATAAGATTATGGACTTTACTTCGTACTTAGGGAGATCAGCCATTTGTACCGATACTGTGCACACTATATTAACGCTTAAAGCATCATCAATTCCCCTTTAATAAGGTTGTTCATCTCAGTTTGATATCAGAATCCGCATCAAATAAAGTTTGATTTGGATAACTCAATAGTAGTTCTGAAATTTAGAACGCTCATTAACTATGGACTAATCGAATTATTAAGGGTTCACTAGTTTTAAAAGTTTCAACAATATAAGATATTCAATTTGAATAATAACTTCTCAAATGTATACAATCGAATGAGTATTTTATATTGAAATGATACTTGTAAAAGAATCATAACATCTCGTATAAAATTTTGAACTTGAATAATCAAGAATAAATACTTTGCTCAATATAGAATTTAAGTCTATAACTTGCTCAATTTAAAATTAGGGTTTAGAAACTTGCCTCGTGCACACGTCACTTCTTTAATTACTCTTACCTATCAACACATTCATAATATTAATTAATCACAGGTTCGATATGTAAGACCCCGAATTTTATGAAATAAAATTATTAAATTTTTCTTATTATTATTATTCAGTAAATAGTTAAATTGATAAAAGGTTAAAGTTAAGGGTGATATATGTAAAGTTTATAGAGTAAGCAAGTGGTTATAAAATATTCATTGTTGTCGGAAAATATTTGTTTGGTCGTGGAATATTCTTTTTGTCAGAGAATATTCGTACGACGGCGCAGTCTTTGGTGGACCCTACAACGAAATAATTATCGGATATAAAAGCGACAGAAGTAACCTTTTTATTAAAAAATAATAATAATAACGGCAAAAATTTTACCGTTAAACTGTTGAAATACCCGATGGTTAAAATACAATAATACACGTTGCACAGTAGCACACGGTATTGCACAGTAATTTTTAATTATTGATTCTTACGTAAGAAGTCACCTACTCAATAATTGTTACAGTAATTACTGTTCAATATTTTATATTATTGATTCAATAATTGCTACATGGATAATTGCATATATTATTGATTCAATAATTGCTACGTTGATATTTTATATTATTGATTCAATAATTGTCACTGCACAGTATTTTTCATTATCAAATCAATAATTTATATTCTTTGAATAATATTATTAGACAACATTATTGGCAATGTCTAGGAAGTTCTGTCTAGGAAAGGGGTTGGTTAATCTAATTGCGCGCCAATGAGGAGAAATTCTTATCGGAAAGCCCCCTCTTTCCTGGGAACGACCTGGTTGTCATAATTGTGATTCTGTAATATTATTTATGAATAATTAATTATTGATAAAAATGATAAAAAAATACTTATTCAATTGGGATATAAATGGAGCAATTTTTTTAAACAGTGAGAATTATTGAAAGTTGATATTTTATCTTTTTCGATAAAATATTTATTCAAATATATTATTATAATATTACATTATAATAGTATAATGTAATAAAATAATAATATAGTTTTATTATTTAAATGGTAATATTTTTATAATAAATTTATGGTATAAAAATAAAATAAAATGGAAAAGAGAAAAATAAAAATGGATTTTTTTTAATAATTAAATATTTTAATATATATATATATATATTAACATGTGGATGGTGGCTTTGAAGATTTATTTTTTCGAAGGTGTGTGCTGCACATTTTTATCATAGTTAGCATGCTTTGAAAAATCATCCGTATGCAAATTTGAGTCATTTTTTTCGTTCAGAATTTAGAAAAATTTTCTTCTATAAAGTTGTAGAGAATTAAATTTCATATGGAATGGACATAAGGTTCGTATTTTTCTGATAAAAAGATTATTTATTATGAATTATTAAAATTCTGAAATATTCGGTCTGAATTAATTTTTGTTGGAGGATTTTCTAGAATGTGTGAGCCCCACTCTTGTTGTAAAATGTTGAAGTTCGGTTTTCAAATATGATGGATTTGAAAAAATCATACGTATAAAAATAAAATAATATTTTATTATTTTTTTCTCCTTTGGTGTGCTAAGCATTTTTTATAAATAGGGTGCTTAGTTAGAAATGAAAATCACATCATAATCAGAAAATTTTCTCTCTATAATATTGAGCGTATTTTTTGTGAGGATAGGATTATTTTGAGTGTGAATTACGGTGCAAGATTTTTCTCAACAAAATATCCGATATTCCAGTCAGATCTAATATTTTACTAAGATAAGTGATATCATTATTGTAAGGGATATCATTGTTATAAGGTATATCATTGTTGTAAGGGATGTTATTATATTTCGTAAAAGACGTTATTTTTCGTAAATGACATTATTTATTGTAAATGATAATATTTTTGTGAAAGGGTATTTTGGTAAAGGACGTGATTTTATACTCGTAAGAGATATTATTATTTTTGTAAGGGATGGTAAGGGATGTAATTTTCCTTGTAAATGATATTATTTCTTTCAATATTATTTCACCGGAATATTGGTCTGAACTTTATTATGAAAATTTTATTTTTTCATGTCATGAGTTACTATTCACGAGTTATTATTCATGGATTACTATTCACGAGTTACTATTCATGGATTACTATTCACTAGTAACTATTCACGGGGTACTATTCACGATAAAAAAAATAATATATTTTTTTCTATCCAAATTATCTTCGATTTATGAATCTTACTCTTGAAATTAGACCCATGTTTTGATCATATTGTTCTTATTATCATATATAACCTTTTTATAATCATGGTGATGCAAGTTCTCTTTGACTTAAGTTTAAAGATGGGTAGATTATTGGTATGACCATGACTATGGGTTCTCTTTGATCAGTAGTGCAAAGTTGAATTGTTGACTAGTATGATCATGACCATTGAATTTACAATTGAATATCTTTAGGTTAAGTGCAAAAATGAATTGATCAACATGGTTATAAATGTTGTTTCTATAAATTTTGAAATGATTAGATATTTATTTGGGATTTAAATATCTTTGGCCTGTTGTGCAAAGATGAGCTGTTGATTTATGAATATATTTGGCCTGTAGTGCAAAGATGAACTATTGATGTATATCTTTGGCCTGTAGTGTAAAGATGAGCGGTTGATTTGTGAATATTTTTGGCCTGTAGTGCAAAGATGAGTTTTTGATGAATATCTTTGGCCTGTAGTGCAAAGATGAATGATTAATTGTTAAATATCTTTGGCCCGTAGTGCAAAGATGAATTGATTAGCATGATTATGAACAGAAACTGTGATTTGGTATAACCATGATCTTTGGTGTTTTAGGTAAAGACATGTAATGAATATTACCTTCGTCCTAGGTGCGAAGAGAAATTAATCAACACAATTATGAATATGAATTATTCATATGATTGTGGACAGAAACTGTTGATTGATGTTACAGGGATAAAATATTGTTGGTGAACTTTTAACATGGAGAAGATAATAGACATTATGGTCTATTTGACTCTTCTAATGAATTGTTCGTTCCGCTGCAACTATGGTTGAAAATTTTTATCATCTATCATATGTTCTAAATCTCTGATTTATTTTTGACGAATGTTATTGATAATTTGATTATCTTTAGTCATGATATTCTTTACTGGGCTATTTGTGCTCATCATTTTATTTTACAATTTTTTTCAGGTAATAATAGTGTAGCTGGGTCGAGCAGGGATAACAAAAAAAATAGAAAGATGGTCAATAGCTCTTGAAGTTTCCCATAAAACAGAATTATAATAATTGTTTTGAGAACTTTAAAATGTGTGTCGTATTTTATACGTCAATTAACCATTGATTTTGGTGAACCAAATAGGGTGAGGTGAATCCAATTTTAAAAGGGTATTTTACCACTATCATACAAGATGTCTAATGACATACGACTTTCTATTATTATAAAACAGGGTTATGCACATTCACTTGCGAATTTTATCTATGAGCACTACCTATATAATCTTAGAATATGGTTGGATTATAATCCTCAGTTTGAGAAAATTGAGATAATTATATGGCAAGAGAAACCCACCATTGAAAAGAATATGATAGTAATCTTTTCGTTCTTGGGTCAATCAAGAATAATTCTCAAGTCCTATGATAACTTAGATGCATGGTCGCCCATGTACGAAGATTTTCTTGAACATTTTCTAAAGATTTTAATTTTTAAAACAGTTATTGACTTTACTTTTATGTAATATATCATTGATTTAGAGTGTGGATACTGTATTCGTATTGAAACTCACAGTTTTACTGTGGTCGTATTTTGTACGACAGTTTAAAAGCTAGAATTTAAAGATTTGTATTTAAATTCTGTACCATGTATTTTTTGACGACCCAGAATAGGTGGGTTGTGTATTGAACCTATTTTGGGGGCGTCACACGATATGTTTATCGATTCACAACTGTGTTCTCCGAACTCATTATTAGATTTTTTAAATAATGGTTTACGTTGATTAATTAACTTATTAATTAATCACATAATTTAAATTATTAACTTGTATTAACATCTTATCACATACATAGCATGTCTTCATGTTTATTAGACTCAAAAAAATATCTTCATATTTACAACACATTATTTAAACTTTACAAATAATGGTTCAAGTCACGTAACTAATTTTTTAATTATTCATGTAACATAAATTATTAAACTCATATTAACATTTTATCATATATACAACATGTCTTCATGTTTATTAGATTCAAAACACTTTTCTCAAAATTCAACACTTAGCAAATTTTTTCGAAAATTTCAGACAGGCGCGACTGCGCGGCAACGAATTTTCAGAATTTTTAGTTCGCGCAGAACACTGAAATTCGGTCATTTTCTCAAATTTTACACCATTACTCTGATTTATAGTGTTACCCATGAAGTATAAATTTCACAGGAATATTATATATCACTTCTAACACATTCTTAATATTTTAACACTTAAAATTATACAAATTAACACCAAGAATTTCACTGCTCTTCATAACTTTTGTCAAGTTTGAAGAAAATATAAAATCTCTCCTTACGTATTCGTTATAATACCAAATTCGTTCATTTCAATCTTATTTCCTTTGTTTTAACATATACAATCATAACCATGTGTCAATTTTAATATAAACATATGATTACAATATTTATTTCACCCAAATGGGTTATTCCCCATATTCAATAATCTGTACATCGTAAAATCCAATTCTTAACAAAAAAAATTGGTGTGATTAATGTAAATCATGAAAACACGATCTAACACATAATACTAACATATACGGTCACATATATGATAACCTCATACTTTAATTTTTCAAAATGATTCTTAACAGAGAGTTTTTACAAAGACATACAAAAACTCTGTAACTTTTTCAAAAACCCAATTAACGCCAAATTAAATAAAATTGATCATTTTAAATCATTCATACTAATTATAAAACACGTTATAATCACACACTCATATAGATAAAGCCATATTATAACCCAATTATGAAACCCATTTTTTACAGAACTTTAAAATACGTATATGAAAAACTTTGAGAAAAATTAGATTTTAAAAACTAAAAAGAAGGGATTACCCTTAGTAATGAAGATGAAGCAATCACAAACAATACAATATCTCTCAAATCTCTCTCAATTTCTTCTCAAATTTCTTTTCTCTCTGAGTTCTTCTCAATTTTCTCTGACTCTCTAACTTTTTCTTCTGATAATGATATAAGATATAACATAATATACGTATATATAAATAGCCGTTGTATTAACAACGGACTAACCTCCACAAGGGCCTTGTTTGGCTAGTATCCTAATTCTTTTTCTATTTATTTTAATAAACTAGTTTAGTATATAGTTAATTGTAACATTTTAATTAAATCAATTAATTTTATTTAAATAAAATATAATAATTTTACATTAATTCATATTATCACATAATCAATATTTTTATTTATTAATTATGTCAATTCATTAATTCTTTAATTAATTATTAAATTAATTAAAGTAACATTATGCTTATTTAATTAATTCATTTAATCAAATAAACTTCATTAAATATATACCTTGAACTATAAAATTACTACACATTAATTTAATTAATGTAACACATATAATTAAATTAATCTATCACAAATTCATGAATTAATTATTTAACTCAATAATCAAATCATCAAAATATTTTTAATTCAATAAATGTTTAAATATCTTTACAAAATTCTCATTTGTCACATCTTCTCCCCCTTAAAAGGATTCTGTCCTCAGAATTACGGTTCGACTAATAATTTCGTCCCATCACATTTTCATAACCAAAATATTTATTTATTTCAATAAATATTCAAACAACTTTATAAAACTCTTATTTGTCACATCTTTCCCCCCTTAAAAGGATTCTGTCCTCAGAATCACGTTCACCTATTCAAGAAAATAAGTGTGGATAAGTCTTCATTATATTCTCTTCGAGTTTCCACGTAGCTTCTTTAGCGTTGTGGTTCCTCCAAATTACCTTAACAGAAGGTATTACTTTATTTCTGAGAACTTGTTCTTTTCTGTCAATAATTTGCACAGGAACTTCTTCGTAGGATAAGTCTTTCTCAAATTGCAGGGGTTCATATTCTATCACATGTTTGTAATCGGGTTTATAAGGTCGTAACACTGACACATGGAAGACGTTGTGGACATGCTCTAATGCCGGAGGTAAAGCTACCTCAAAGGCTACTTCTCCAATTCTTCGTAGTACCTCAAAGGATCCAATAATGAACCTCGGGCTCAATTTTTCCTTTTTATCGAATCTGATCTTTCCCTTCCAGGGAGAGACCTTCAAAAATACAAAGCTATCCGATTCAAACTCTACATTCTTGCGGTGTGGGTCGACGTATTTCTTCTGCTTATCCTGAGCTGTAACTAATCTTGCCCGAATTATTTTAACTATCTCTGCTGTCTGCTGTACCAACTCTGGACCTAGCAATTGTCTCTCGCCAACTTCATCCCAATACAGTGGAGTTCCGCACTTTCTACCGTACAACGCTTCGTAAGGCGGCATACCAATACTAGCGTGGTAACTATTATTATAACCGAATTCTACAAGCGGTAAGTGATCGTCCCAATTGCCTTTAAAGTCCATGATGCATGCTCTCAACATATCCTCTAATGTCTGGATCATCCTTTCGCTTTGCCCGTCAGTCTGAGGGTGATAAGCTGTACTCATCCTCAACTGTGTCCCCATACATTCTTGTAGTCGCTTCTAGAAATTTGATGTAAAGCGCGGATCTCGGTCAGAAACAATCGACACCGGCACCCCGTGCCTTGAAACAATCTCTTTCACGTACAACTTCACCAATTGTTCTAGGTTAAATCTAATTCTGATCGGAAGAAAGTGTGCAGATTTCGTTAGTCGATTGACGATAACCCATACTGCGTCGTAGCCTTTTTGGGTCGTCGGAAGGCCAACCACAAAATCCACTATAATATGTTCCCATTTCTATTCTGGGATCTCTAGATGTTGTAGTAAACCACTTGGTCTCTGATGTTCTGCCTTGACCCTTTGACAAGTCAGACACTTGGCAACACACTCGGCAACGTCCCTCTTCATATTTGGCCACCAAAAGTGTTGTCGTAAATCCTGATACATCTTGGTACTTCCGGGATGAATGGAATATCTCAAACTATGAGCCTCGTTCAGAATGTCCTCCTTGATTTTTGGTACTGGCGGTACCCAAACTCTATTTTCAAACCTCAACAATCCCTCGCTGTCCATTTTAAGTTCAGTCCCTTCATATATCTTTTTCTTTACTTCTTCACATTCCTTATCCAGGATTTGAGCTTCCTTAACCTTATCCAAGAGAGTTGTACCAGCTTGCATCTGGAACAGCTTCACATCAGTCTCCATTGGACATCCTACTTCCAATTCCAGCTTTTTCATTGCTAAAATCAACTCTTCCTGTGCTGTTAGCATCATCAACTTTTCCCGACCATTTCTGCTTAAGGCGTAGGCTATAACATTCGCTTTTCCCGGGTGGTATAAAATATCACAATCATAGTCCTTTATTAACTCCAGCCATCTTCTCTGACGCATATTTAAGTCTTTCTGAGTAAAAATATATTTCAGACTCTTGTGGTCCGTATATATTTTACACTTCTCCCCATAGAGATAGTGTCTCCAAATTTTTAAGGTGAATACCACCGCAGCCAATTCTAAATCGTGGGTTGGATATCCTTTCTCATAATTTTTTAATTGTCGTGACGCGTACGCAATGACTCTGTCGTTTTGCATAAGCACACAGCCTAGCTCTTTATGCGACGCATCACTATATACTACAAAGTTTCCTGTGTCATCCGGAAGGGACAACACAGGTGCTGTACTCAATCTTTTTTTAAGTTCTTGAAAACTTTCCTCGCACTTCTCCGTCCAAACGAATTTCACAACTTTCCTCGTCAAATTTGTTAGCGGAGTGGCGATCTTGGAAAAATTCTGAATGAATCTTCGGTAATAACCTGCTAATCCAAGAATTTTTTTTACTTCCGACGGTGTTTTCGGCTTATCCCAATTCATCACTGCTTCGACTTTGGAGGGATCCACCGAAATTCCGTCCTTATCAATCACATGTCCGAGAAATTGCACCCTTTCAATCTAGAATTCACATTTTGAGAATTTGGCTTACAACTTCTCTATTCTCAACACCTCCAATGTCAACTTCAAATGCTCAACATGCTCTTCTTTGGTTTTTGAATACACCAATATGTCGTCAATAAAGACCACCATAAATTTGTCCAAAAACGGCTTAAACACTCCATTCATTAGGCCCATAAATGCCGCAGGTGCATTCGTTAGACCAAATGACATAACCAAAAATTCGTAGTGACCATATCGTGTCCTGAATACTGTCTTCGGGACATCTTCTGGCCTCACCTTCAGCTGATGATAACCACTTCTCAGGTCTATCTTTGAGAAATATCTTGCTCCCTTTAATTGATCAAACAGATTATCAATCCTTGGTAACAGATACCTGTTCTTAATGGTAACCTTGTTCAACTCTCTATAATCGATGCAGAGCCGCATCGTCCCATCCTCTTCTTAACAAATAACACCGACGCTCCCCACGATGATATGCTCGATTGAATATATTTCTTGTCCAGTAGCTCTTGTAGCTGAACCATCAATTCTTTCATTTCTACTAGAGCCATCCGGTATGGTGCTTTCGATATTGGAGCCGTTCCTGGCACCAAATCGATCACGAAATCTACTTCCCTATCTGGCGAAAGTCCTGGCAGATCGTCTGAAAACACATCCACGAAGTCCCTTACGAATGGTATTTCCTCTAACTTTGAATTCTCTTTACGACTATCGACTATGTAGGCTAAATACCCTACACAGCCTTGTCTTAATAACTTTCTGGCTTGCATCATCGTCAGACAATTCGCTTGCCTAGGCGACTTACTGCCATAAAACACAACATTTGACGGAGTCATAAGGTTAATACATTTCTTCTGGCAATCAATTACGGCCCCATAATTGAATAGCCAATCCATTCCCAGAATAACGTCAAATTCCCCAAGTTTAATCGGAATAAGATCTATATTCATAACGTTGCCCTTAATATCCACTCTACAGTTCTTGTGTATATACCTAACAGGAATCACTTCCCTATTCGCAATCTCAATGTTCATAGGGATTTTTAATTCGTCTTTATGCAATTCTAAGTTTTTTGCAAAATCATCGGATATAAATGAGCAAGTAACACCCGAATAGAATAAAACATAAACATTGATTTTATTGATCGGAATGATACCTGACACCATATCACGAGACTGCACAGCATCCTGTACAGTCATGTTGAATGTCCTTGCAGTTGGTCGGTTTGTCAAAGTCGGTCCGGTAATTGTAAGAGGATTTCAACTATTATTTCCCTTATTTCCACCTGACCCTGCACCCTCCAGATGCCTTCTTGGGACAGTCTCTAGCCAAGTGATCCTTTGACCCACACGTGTAGCAGGCGCCCTTCTTAGGGTTAGGGCAGTTAGGTGCTATGTGGCCTTCCTGACCACAATTGTAGCAAACTCTTTTCCCTTTCATGCAGACTCTTAAGTGAGTCTTTCCACAGGTTGGGCATGGTTATATCATTTTCTTCTGACTCCCTTGCTGATTTACGGACGACGGGTTGTCATTCCACTTTCGTTTATGATTATTGTTTCCTCCCGTATTACTGTCACTAGCCTTATTATTTCCTTCAGTTTCATTCTTCTTCTTCTTTTGATCCTAATTGTACTTGGTCAAATCTCTCTCAATTTCTTCTCAAATTTCTTTTCTCTCTGAGTTCTTCTCAATTTTCTCTGACTCTCTAACTTTTTCTTCTGATAATGATATAAGATATAACATAATATACGTATATATAAATAGTCGTTGTATTAACAACAGACTAACCTCCACAAGGGACTTGTTTGGCTAGCATCCTAATTCTTTTTCTATTTATTTTAATAAACTAATTTTGTATATAGTTAATTGTAACACTTTAATTAAATCAATTAATTTTATTTAAATCAATTAAATATAATATAGTAATTTTATATTAATTCATATTGTCACATAATCAATATTTTTATTTATTAATTATGTCAATCCATTAATTCTTTAATTAATTAAAGTAACATTATACTTATTTAATTAATTCATTTAATCAAATAAACTTCATTAAATATATACCTTGAACTATAAAATTATTACACATTAATTTAATTAATGTAACACATATAATTAAATTAATCTATCATAAATTCATGAATTAATTATTTAACTCAATAATCAAATCATCAAAATATGATAAATATACCCATAATAATAGAAATGATAAATCTCGTTGAGTTCTAAGAAAGATAATAAAATTACCTTATATGCTATGTGTTTATAATTATATACTTGCTCGAGTATCGATTAGCATCACTTAATAACTAAGACTTAAAATTTATTTTGTCAAGATGTCAGATATTGAATGAGCTAGTCAGCCCAGGGATGATGTGCCCCTAGAGACTAGAGATGAGGAGCCCCGAGACATACATATAGTCTGGGAGCAGTTAGTACAGCCAGAGCCATCTCCTTTGATCACAGTCATTGGTCAGGAGCATGAGCTAGAGATTGACTCAGATAAGGACCCTAAGGAGTTTGAGATCCCGGCTGAGGCAGCCGAGGAGGAGGAAGAGGAAGACCTTGAGGAGTTCCCACCGAACTCTGTCAGCGCTGATATGTACAATTTATTGTATGATTGTAACATAGAGTTACGAGATACAATTCATGAGTTGAGGGAGCAGACAGTCACTCAACGATCTACCATCGAGCAGAAGGATGGTTAGGTTGAGACACTCCACAATCGCCTTGGACATGTGGAGTAGGATTTGGTTCATGAGAGGGGCCAAAGTGAGCAGAAGTCAGAGGAGATAGCAAGATTGAAGAATGAGATAAAAGAGAAATCAGAAAGACTTGCCATAGTAGAGGAAGCTTGGGTGAGCAATGCACGACGTGCAGATTTGACAGAGGATGAGGCGTGTGCAAAGAAAGTTAAGGTTGCAGAGACGTGCTACACATTTTTGAGGGCCATTGATGAGGCCCAGGACCGAGTTATGAGATATCTAATTCAGTTCGAGGGACTGCCTGGGTATATGTTAGATCGCAGGACTATGTCCCGCATAATTGAGGAGGAGCGTAGCGAAGCTGTCCAACGTCTTAGCAGGCCGTGATAAAACAATATTGTAAGACCCCAACTTTTATAAATAAAGATTTAATTTTCTTTCTATATTATTTCGAAATAGTAAGGTGTTGATTGATAAATGTGAAAGTTATGGGTGAAATGTGCAAATATTTTTAAAATGAGCAAGTGGTTATAAAATATTCTTGTTGTCGGGGAATATTCGTTTGGTCGTGGAATATTCTTGTTGTCGGGGAATATTCAAACAACGGCGCAACTATTTGTGGGCCCCCACAACGGAATAACTGTCGGATATAGAAAGAGACAGAAATAACCTTTTTACAAAATAACGGCGTAGTTGTTACCGTTAGTACTGTTGAAATACCCGGTGGTTAAAATACAGTGATACGCGGTGTTGCACAGTAGCACACGGTATTGCACAGTATTTCGAATTATTAAGTCTTACGTGAGAAGGAACTTATTCAATTATTGTTACAGTAATTACTGTTCAATATTTTATATTATTGACTCAATAATTGCTACGTTGATATTTTATATTATTGACTCAATAATTGTTACATTGATATTTTATTGACTCAATAATTGCTACGTTGCTATTTTATATGATTGATTCAATAATGGCTACAGTTGATATTTTGTATTATTGATTCAATAATTGTCATTGCACAGTATTTCACATTATCAACTCAATAATTCATATTATTTGAATAATATTATTAGATAGTATTATTGACAATGTCTAAGGAAGTTCTGTCTAGGAGGGGTTATTTAATTGCGCGCCAGTAAGGAGAAGTCCTTATCGGAAGGCCCCCTCTTTCCTGGGAACGACCTGGTTGTCAATATTGTAGTTCTGTAATATTATTTGTGAATAATTAATTATTAATTTATATGATAAGGAAATATTTATTTTGTGGATATTAAAGAAGGAATTAGTGCTGATGTGTTTTTATCAGTATTTTGCTGTGAGAAATCATCTGTTTATGGATTTCGGATAATTTATGTTTGGATATTTTGGAAAAACTTCCTTCTACAAAGTTGTAGAGAATTAAATTTCCTATGGAAGGACATAGAATTTGTATTTTTCTGACAAAGGGGCTATTTATTATGAATTATTGAAGTTTCAGAAAATAAATATTTTTTAATGGGTGGGCCCCACTTTTGTTGAAAAATTCAGAATTTTGAGAGCCGCCAGGCGGCGGATTTTTTTTAAAAAAATAATATTATTTTATTATTTTAGTCTCCTTTAGCATCCTAAGCTTTTCCTATAAATAGGGTGCTTAGGTTAGAATTGAAAATCACACAAGAATCAGAAGTTTTCTCTCTCTATAATATCGAGCGTATTTTTATGAGTATTTTAATACTTTGAGTGTTACTCTTCAGTGCAAGTTTCCTTCGGTATTATATCCGATATTCCAGCCAGAAGTGTTATTCTTTTGAGGTAAGGGATGTTATTTTCTTTCATAAATGATGTTATTCTTTTCAATATCATTATACCAAAATATTGGCATGAATTTTATTATGAAATTCTTACTTTTTCCGTCGGGGTTACTATTCACGTATACGGCACTATTCACGTATACGGCACTATTCACGAAAAAATTAAATTTTCTTCTATATGTCCAAATTACTTGTTAAAGTTCTTATCTTTGGTTGGATCTAAGTTTTGAGCTTTATTCTTGAATTTTGCTCCACAATTGATTATTACGAAGTATTTTTTTAAATTTGGATAAAATAAAATGCGAATCCTTAATCTTTGTCTTTTATCTCACTGGATTCGTTCTTTGAAATGTTTTTCATCATCCTCAGTCCTAAAAGGTGATGTAACTGAATATCTTTGGCCTGTAGAGCAAAGATGAATGATTACCTGATGAATATCTTTGGCCTGTAGTGCAAAGATGACAGGTGTTGAGATGAACATGACTACTGATGATACAAATGAATATCTTTGGCCTGTAGTGCAAAGATGAATATTGGATTCGAGATGTATATTGATTGATGTTACAGGGATAAAATATTGATGATGGACTTTTAAATCATAGAAGATAGTAGACTTCATTCTCTGCTTAACTCTTCTAATGAATTGTTATTTCCGCTGCGAATATTGATCTAAAGTTGGTTGTCCATTATATTTTATCTTATTTGTTGAAGACTAACGATAATTTATTTTCCATTATCTTAGTCATAATATTCTTTACTAAGCTAGTTGAGCTCACCCTTTTCATCTGTTGTCCTCTTCAGGAAATGAGAATGTTGCGGGAACTAGTCGGGGGACAGAGTGATGGTCCGAGTTAGAGCAGTAGTAGTCCTCACTATTTTTGATAAATAGTGTGATAATAATTATAATGAGGACTTAGTTTGAATCTTAATATTTTCTACATATTTGTATTGACACTCACAGTTGTGTGATCGTATTTTGCACGATCATATGATATAAAGTTTGTATTTAAATTCTGTACCATGTATTTGACGACTCAGAATGGGTTGGGTTGAATGGACCTATTCTGGGGGCGTCACAAATATAATTATGTGAATGCTTAACTGATACTTTGATACTAACTTGTGACACCCCCAAATTCGGTATTTTAATTTCCATAGAATTTGGTGTTCACTGTTCAAATATCATAAGACTATCTACCCATAATAATAAAAATTCATTAAATAGATAAATAATTCATCATCTTACATCATCTGAAATAATAATACATAATAAATCCCAGGTCATACTCAACCTTAAATCTCTGTTGCGGAAACGTAAATAAATAAGTCTTTAATCATTACACATAAGTCTTGAACTTTAACATTTTCAATAACATCACAAGTCTTCAACACTTGTTAGCTTTTCTATTGCCCTTGCTACTAGAATGTTCATCACATCGTTCATTCTTAGCTGCATTGTTATTATGCAAGAGTGAACACGAATGGCCGCAAGTATAAAAATATGACAACAATAATATGCGAGTGAATTTAAAGACATCTGAATAACAGAAAACTCAACTTTTGAATTAAGAATAATTAATCGAGAATCAAATTACTTCTGAGGGTCATAAGACCTTGAACTCTGTCCTAGGTTGTCAAGTATATTAACCTTTAAACCTTTAACAGTCATAAGACTATAAATTTAACTTCGTACTTAGGGAGATTAACCCTTCGTACCGATACTGTGCACACTACCTCACCGCTTAAAGCATCAGCATCAATCCCCTATATTAGGATTATTAATCTCAATTTGACATCAGAATCGCACCAAATAAAATTTAATTTGGATAACTCATTAATTGTTCTGAAATTTAGAATGCTCATCAACTATGGACTAGTCGAATCATATAAGGGTTCACTAGTCTTAAAAGATTCAACAACATATGATATTCACTTTGAATAATAGCTTCTCAATGGTATACAATCGAATAAATATTGTATACTGAAATGATACTTTTAAAAGAATCATAACATCTCATATGAAATTCTAACTTGAATAATCAAGAATAAGAACTTGCTCAATTTAAAGAGTAAAGTTTAAAAACTTACTCAATAATAAGATTAGGGATAGGAAACTTGCCTCGTGCAAATGCTACAATTATAACTCACTTCTTTAATTACTCTTACCTATCAATACATTCACAATATCAATTAATCACATGGTCGATATGTATATCGATTCACAACTGTGTTCTTTGAACTCATTATTAGATTTTTTAAATAATGGTTTACGTGAATTAATTAAATTGTTAATTAATCACATAACTTAAGTTATTAACTTATATTAATAACTTATTACATACATAACATGTCTTCATGATTATTAAACTTAAAATAATATCTTCATGTTTATATCACATTATTTAAACTTTACAAATAATAGTTTAAGTCACATAATTAATTTATTAATTAAGCACATAACATAAATTATTAAACTCATATTAACATCTTATCATATATACAACATGTCTTCATGTTTATTAGATTCATAACTCATTTCTCAAAATATTATTTGTTACTTTCATATTTTATGTCTCATCAGTCTCTTCAATTCATTGATATGTACATCAAACCCATTAAGCGTAATAAATATTTTTAGCTTTTAATTGTAGATTTTAAGAGTGAGAAGGAGAATGCAGATTTGAAGAGTAAGAAGGAGGTTGCAGATTTGATGACTAAAGTTGAAGAGTTTGTTAATCAGAGAGAATTTTTGTGATGTGGCTCACCTGTTTGAGTATTCTCAAAGTGGTTGTAGAGGTTGTTGGAGATGCTCTTACACTTGTATTGAGAAAATGGAGTGTTATTTATTGGAAAAAAAATAGTGAGAAAATCAAAGTTATGTATTTAATAATTGAATTAATATTGTAAACTAAGTAATTAATACTTATTTAAAATTCTCAAACGACTTATATTAAGGGATACAAATATTTATCTGAAACGATTTATAAGGGATGGAGGGAGTATGCTATTACTTTTGGCAGTCAAATATTTTGGTCAAATATAATAATATACTATAAACCTGAATTCACTAATCACAAGTTAAGTAAAACTAAGTATGAATGTTGACGAATAGTGTGTGATATTTTTATGAGTTTAAAAAAATGTATGATAGCTTTTCACCAAAGTCTTCATATTTTTGGGCGAGAATAATGCCTGCTGCTGCTGTGTATGGAGTATTATCTTTGCATTTTTGTTATATTTGTATTCTTCTAACTATTTAATCACTCATGAAATGAAAATCTATTAAAAAAAACACAAAAACAGTATTAATTGTTTGCTGAGAACATATGAGATGAAGCAAGTATTAGTGTCATATTTTTTTGTCACTATAATTTTAGACATATTAATATTTTATCTTTTTATTATTAATTTTTTATATTTTTTTTATTTACTCCTCTAAATTATACTACCTCCGTCCCATAATAAGTGCTTTTTTAGTTTAAATCACACAAACCAATACACAAGCTAAAATGACAAAAATACCCTTAATATACTTTCTTTATTTTGTTTGAGACTTTTTTTATTGCCTTTTGATCTTTCTTTCTCTTTCTTCAACCTTTTAACTTCCCAATAAATATGCAATAAATAACATTGGTTGCATAAGGGCACATATGGAAAAATATTGTAAAAATTGTATTGAAATTCTAACACATCACTTATTTTAGAAAAAAATATTAAGCCTAAAAAAATACTTATTGTGAGACGGAAGTAGTACTTATTTTAGTCCACATAATTTAGCATAGGTAAGTCTGTGCGGCGGACACTAGTTTATAATAATAATAATAATACTCCTCTCTTTTAAAGCTACTACTCTCTTTTTAAGATTTTTTAAGCCCAGTTTTATACTACTCCATTTTAAAATTAATTAATGCGTAATGTGGTGAGATTCTCACCGCAATTAATTAACGAGTACTTCTACACAGACATTAAAATTGGACATTTTTAATTTTTCTTGTAAAGACCAACCCAATTCCAACAGCCTATATTCTGGTCAATCACGTGTCTCAAACGCCTATATTCTGCACGTGGTCTACTTTAACTCTTTGTAAAGCCAACCCAATTCCAACCGCCTATGTAAATCTATCTTATGTGTAGGAGTATCCTTGTTTTTATTTTATTTTTAACTACACAACTCTAAATCTCTAATCAGAGCTAAGTTGAGTTTTAACTTAACAAACTCTAGTTTGAATTCGTTTAAAAATCAAACGAATTGAGTCCAACTTTAAACACACAAAATATCGTGTGGAAATTCGAGCTAAATTTAACGGAGTCAAATTTAATTGAGTTTAACAAGCTGGACCAACTCGAATCGGACCTAAACGAGTCGGTTTGAATGGAATACACTATTATTTGAGCTTTTATGGTTTAACTAAATCGATAAAAGAACAACTGATTGAGAGTTGATGGGATGTCTTTGTGTGGGTACCCATGCTTATTTATAGTTCTAATTGATAGGGAATTAAGGAGGTACATTTCTATCAAGAAGAGTGATTTTGGGAAAAGGACTACCAAATTAAATACTAGTGTTTCAAAAGCATACACTTTAAATGTTTTTAGGAAAGCAAAGTTGACCATGTATGCATATCTTAAGTTATACTCCTTCTCTCCTTTAATATAAATTATTTTAGAGTTGTGCATAAATATTAAAAAATAATAATTATATAACATTAAATATAAAAAATTGATATTTTTATATGTATTTTTGATAGTTTTACATAATTCTCTTTTACATGAGAATAAAGTGGATTCCACCTTCACGTGAGATAGAACTATGTGACAATATCAAAAACTTATGTGAAAATAGTGCTCCCCTAAATATAATATCAATTATCTATATTGTCTTTATATTGGAAAAAAAGTGCTATTTATTAGACAAAAAATAGTTAGAGAACTAAAGTTAAATTTAATACTTCGGTTAATATTATAAAAACTAAACAATTAATGCTTACTTGAAATTCTCAAACGACATATATTAAGAGACAAAAATATTTATTTAAAACAACTTACTCCCTCCGTCCCTTAATATAAGTCGTTTTAGAATTGTGCACAAACATTAAAAAAATGATTGTATAGCATTAAATATAATATCACTTGTCTATATTGCACTTGTATTGAAAAAAGAGGGTATTGTTTATTGGACCATAAATAGTGAGAGAACCAAAGTTATATTTATTACTTGGGGTAATATTGGAAACTTGCAATTAATGCTTACTTGAAATTGTAAAACTCTTATATTAAGAGATAAAAATATTTTTCTAAAATGTCTTATATTATCGGACGGAGAAAGTATATTAAAAGACCGGGGAAGTACATTCAATATATATTGTAAATGTATTGTATGATTGTAAATATATAATCTCATAACACATATTTAAATGTGTAATTATCAATATAAAGTGTGTATATATATATCATTATCCAGAATAAATTATATCATTAAAAACATTTATAGAAAAGCATTAAATTTTGAAAGGGTTTGGCTATTTATCACCAGCTGGGCGGATTGTGGCCCAGTCGAAAACATTACTTATAAAACAAACTGCTTAGTTGGTTGTGGGGAGGGTTATAACTTATAAGGACGAGGTTCATATGAGAAGGGATTCAGTCATTTAATTTATTATATGCTACTTTGTTTTTTTTGGTGTAGGTTTCTTTCTTCTAGAACAACAGAGCATTCAAATGAAAATGATAATATAATAATTTGCCATTTAATTAGATAAATAATATTTTCAGATATAAAAAATATTAATTTTATAAACTCTTTCCTCGTATAAAGGCGTGACTCATTTATTATTTATGTGAAAAAATTATTAATTTAAGTTGTGAAAATATAAATGATCATTAATTATAATATTTATCAAAATATAAACAAATTGAAATAAAATTTTAAAATTTCAGAAATTAAATTCAAATATTTTGAAATACGTCTAGTTGCGAAAATAGAATTACTAAAATAAATTTAATAGTTCTATAAATTTTTTTTATATAAAAATAATTATAAAATTTATCTCATACGAAAAAAATTATTTTAAAATTATCAAATTTATTCGTGAAAATATGAATCGCCTTGCTAATATAATAGTGGTCTCATTAGCTGGCCCCTGCTAACCTGTACACGGGGCTCAAATGCGCGTGACGTTCAGCCAAGCTGCCAAAGAAGTATCATCATGTCTTATTTTTGTAAACAATCTTACTACTACCTCCTTTTTATAATAAATATTTTTTTACCTTAAATCACACATATTAATACATAAATTAAAATAATAAAAATATTTTTAATATATTTTTTTTGTTTTATTTGAGATTTTTTAATTATTTTTTGGTCTTTTTTTCTCTTTCTTCAACCTTTCAATTTTTCAATAAATACGCAATAAATATCATTGGTTGTATAAGGGCACATATGAAAAAATATTATAAAAATTATATTAAAATTTTAACACATCACTTATTTTACAAAAAAATATTAAATCTAAAAAATTATTTATTATAAAACAAAGATAACATCACATAAAAAATAATTACATAAATCTTCATATATACAACCACGGCCTAGTAGATTAGTAACGTTATTTTATTTTTATTGGATTAGTATTTTGCTTTTTCCACACGCCTATTAATTTTGACTGCAAAACCACGGCCTGAAGGCTGCGCCCTCTCCGCCATTGCCGCCAGCTCCTCCTCTATTTTTTTTATTCTCTCTCCAACATATTCTCCAGGAAGAAACAGCGTAGCCCAGCACAAACACTCCACCTTCCTTCATACCCATCTCTTGATTTTCTCTCTCTTCCCATTCACATATAAATCTATATATATATTTCCGTTTTCTCCATCTCATTTTTAGTCTCTCTCTAGATTTTAGAGAAATCAAAAATGGTTCATCACGACAGAAATGTTCAGCTGAAGAAAGGAGAAGTGGGTGCGGTTTATGAAGATATTGAGGATCAATACTCCCATAATAATAATATTGGCCCGCTTCTTGGTTTGGTTTGTGGGAACTCCTCTGGTGGTGGTGGATTTTATACTAAGAGAACAAGGCCTAAGCTTTTGTCTCTTCTTCTCCTCTCTCTTCTATCTTGCAGCCTGATTGTTGTACCCCAGCTCTTTTTCTTTCCCTCCACTTTCTCACTCTTATGTAAGCCTCTATCTCTCTCTTCTTGAGTTTTATGTTTATTCTCTTCTGTCTGTATTTCTGTTTTGTTTATGGCTTTTTATTTTTATGGGTTATGCAGATTCGCTTGGAGCAGATGGTCTTGTTGCTGAAACAGATGCAATTACTTCCCTTTGTTCTTCAGCCCCAAACGGTAAATACTCACATGCAGTACTGTTTAATTAATGAATCCCTTTTAATTTGTCATACATGGTAAATATGCCCTCTCTCCCTTGCCCCCCAAATCCAGCGGCAAGATTTATTTTTTTGTTGATGGCTACTTAAAAAGGTAGTTCTCTGTTCTGCAATCTATAATTCTGCTATTTTTTTCGTTTGATTGTCTTTTTTGGGTCAATATGGTGGTATATATAGATATAGCCAAATCCCTTGTCGTGTTTCAAGCCAAAACTTAACAAATTTCATGTTGAGATGGTTATTTTGAATTATCAAAAACCAAACTTTGTTTTTAATATCTAGATTATTTTCTATTATTGGCTTCTCCGTTGTGATTAATTAAGGTGGTCTGGCTATAAATTGTTTTATTTCAATCTGGATTTATTGGATGGTGGGGCTCACTTGTAAGCTTCATTTTGTTCAATTTATAATGATCTCTCTTTGTGCAGTCGTATTGTATATGCTTCTGTTGATTTTGTTTCATTATTTCCCAATCATTCAATTGTCATGATAATTGTAAAATGGGTCATCTTTTGTTTGGTTGATTCTATCCCTATGTTAAAATTGTTGATAGAATTTTGGTCTGTATGTGCAGGAACTGTATGTTGCGATAGAAGTAGTATTCGTTCAGATATATGTATCATGAAAGGGGATGTGAGAACAAACTCTACTTCCTCTTCAATTTTCCTCTACACCTCCAAAAACTCAAATGACTACATTAATTATGTATTGGATATCTCCGTAGACGACAAAGAGGAACTCCAACATGAAAAGATCAAACCTTATACCCGAAAATGGGAAGCAAGTGTAATGGACACTATTGGTGAACTAGACCTCATTTCCAGGAAACAGAATTCGGATGTTCATCACCGTTGTGATGTTAAGCACGATGTCCCTGCAGTTTTCTTCTCGACTGGAGGCTATACGGGTAATGTTTACCATGAATTCAACGATGGACTCGTGCCTCTTTTCATTACTTCTCAGCATTTGAACAAGAAGGTTGTGTTTGTTATTCTTGAGTATCATAATTGGTGGATTAGCAAGTTTGGTGATATCCTTTCACTTCTATCGGACTATCCACCGATTGACTTTAGTGGAGATAACAGAACCCATTGCTTCCCTGAAGCCATTGTCGGTTTAAGAATCCATGATGAGCTCACAGTGGATTCTTCTTTGATGGAAGGGAATAAATCCATCAAAGATTTTCGGGACATTTTGGACCAAGCTTATTGGCCTCGAATTAGAAGCATAATTCAAGACGAGGAACAAGAAGCTCAATTGTTGAAAGAGAAGCTTGCTTTATCACCGTCATCGATTCATTCAATAGAAGTGAATAGTGGGAAGAATGAAAATGAGTTGAAGAAGCCAAAACTGGTCATAGTGTCACGGAATGGGTCTAGGGCGATTACTAATGAAGATTCATTGGTGAAAATGGCTGAACAAATTGGTTTTTTTGTGGAAGTTTTGAGACCTGAACGGACTACAGAACTGGCAAAGATTTACCGAGCACTCAATTCAAGTGATGTTATGATTGGAGTCCATGGTGCAGCCATGACCCATTTTCTCTTTATGAAGCCTGGCTCTGTGTTTATCCAGGTGGTTCCCCTGGGAACCAAGTGGGCGGCAGAGACTTATTATGGGGAACCCGCGAAGAAACTAGGTTTGAGGTATGTTGGCTATGAAATTCTTCCAAAAGAGAGCTCATTGAATGAAGAGTATGATCAAAATAACCCGGTTCTGAGAGACCCAGAAAGGGTCACCAAGAAAGGCTGGGAATTCACTAAGAAGGTATATCTTGATCGCCAGAAAGTGAAATTAAATCTTGAAAGATTTCGGAAGCGGTTAGTTCGTGCATACTACTACTCTGTTGCTAAGAAAACCCTGCATTTTCATCATAAATCATAATCTGTTCTTTATGCCAATTTAATTGATTCGTTAAAAATTATAGATTCATAAGCACTAGACTGTGGGAAGATGTTTGTAGAAAAATTAGCCATCTTACCCTTTTCTTCTGTTCATTAGTAGCGAAAAAACTTGGCTCATTTTTTGGTTTATTAGAGATGTTTGTGAACAAAGTTATATTCTTCTTTTACTTTTCCTCTGCAGTTTCAATTGTACAGCTTTCACTTCATCAGTTCATCTCTCCTGCATATTGAGTTAAATCTTTTAATTTTGCCTAGCTATTATGATATTTCGAGATTTAAACACATATTTGACTTGTATTAATGTACAAAGCTCTCCTTGAAGGAATGGGGATAGGGAATTGATATTTATTTATACACGCAAATATGATATTTTTTAACATGATTTCTCTCACATGATTTAGTTTAGAATAGAATAGTGAGAGGGACTCGTAAAATATAATTTTTTCATGTAAAAATATCATTTTTTTAAAAATATAATATTTTTATTTGATTTCGCTCGTATGAATAATGCTATAAAATCAATGTAAAAATATCTATAAGCAGTAGCGGAGCCAAGGGGTGGCACGGGGGGGCAGCCGCCTCCCTCACCGGAAAATTTCAGTGTATATTATACCTCTTTTCTCACGCCATTCTCACCGCCACCCCTCTCGTCGGTGTCCGCCCCCCCCCCCCCTCCCCCCCCCCCCCTCCCCCCCCCCCCCCCCCGGGGGGATGCTGGTTCCGCCACTGTCTATAAGTTTTCCTTTCTTAATCGTGCTATCACATCTCAAAAGGAAAAATTAAACATACTCCCTCTTCTTGCAAAAATTGGACATTACCTTTAGAGAGGTAGTACTATACTACTATCCTAGGGGAAAGGGGCACAAGGAAAATTTGGGAAAGTGAAAGATACCTAAAGCGAGCCATTAAAGAACAAACTTTGGGATTCTTGAACAAGTAATATAACTGATCTCGCGGGCATAAAAGTTTGATATATGCATCAGCAGTAAAACTTTCCTAATTATTTACTGATTGGATCAAATACTAGTAATTACAAGATATATTGTTTTAAAAAATTAAATAAAATTTTTATATAATTTTAAAAAGTCAAAATTGATCTCCACATCAACTCAAAAACATATCATGTAAACATAGCAATTGTACCGTAAGATAGGGGGAAAGATCTTAAAACACTCGACACTCTTTCTATTTTAAGGTATTCTTTAAAATACTTTAAAACTATTTCATTATGTCCTCCATTCTATTCATTCAATCCAAACGCATTTGCCATAATGCAACAATCTCTGTTTAATATTCTAGCCGTTACAAAATATAGTCATTTTATTTTATTAAAAATTAATTTGAGATGGGGGAGAGTGAGATTGAAAGTCGAGAAAAATAAAAGAGAAATTTATTTTCTTTGAAATTATTAAAATTAATTTGACACGAGGAGAGTGAGATTGAAAGTCGGAAAGAAGGAAGAAGAGAAGAGAAGAGATGTTTTATTATATACTAGTATTTCAGTAGAGTATTAGAGAGTAAATTGGATGGGTGGAATAAATTAGAATTTGAATGTGACTAAGGGTCGGGCCAAAAAGGCTTAAGCTTTAAGCCATCCATGGACTTGGACGACGTTTGTCAAGTCTAACCTTGAACAATCACTACATACCAATTCAATGATAACGGTAACATGTATATTATGATATCTAAGTAGTATTTGAAAATCAATTTATACTCAACACACACACACACACACACATCTATATATATAAATTATTAATTATTAAACCGAGTGGTCAGCTCAAATTCTTCCAACGATGGATAAAACGAACGGCTGAATTTGTTATGCAAACAATAAATTTTAATTGGTGTGTCATTTTCTATTACGATGATGATAATAGAGAGTTTGCCCAAAAGTCAAGTGTCCTTTTTAAAGGGTATTGAGACAGAGAAACCTTTGAAGGCGTCTACTATTTTTTTTTATTTTTTATTTATTATTATTATTGTGGTCATCATCAATTTGAATACATACCCGATATTTAACCTAGTGAATGCATTATTGCTCTTTGTTCTTTATTTATATTTTTGAGCATATCGGTTGCCAAATATCTATTTATAATTCATTAGATCTATGATTACATTGGTCACTTTTAAACATGCATGAACGTCCCTCTTTTTCTTCTTCTTTTCTCTCTCTCTCTCTCTCTATATATATATATATTTAACATCTAATATTTGAATTGATTATAAGATCTAAAAATCAATTCGAAATATTTTTAAATTTAAATTTGATATGATTTATTTAATTTTTTAAAAATCAAATATTATTTTTCCCTTCTAAATTCATTCAGCACAAACGGGATCATCGATAAATTATTGGATTTAGTATACACAAACGGGTATGTTTCTTTAATGGGTGGTTCTTAACAATTGTGATCTTTAATTCGTCCAATTAACTTCAAATTTTCCATGAAGTTAAAAATGAATACGTACCTTAATAATTCTTAGGCTTAATTCCAATAATGTGCATGGTTCAACCATCGATTAAGCCCACTTTGTTTATTAATTAATGTTAAAATTATTAAACATTTCCTTTTTATATAACTCTCTTATCCCTGTTTTTTTTTTTAGGAAGATGGTGATGCAAAGAAGGAATATAATAGTAGTAGTAATTAATAGCATATGAAAAGGAGAGACGTAATGTCTGTCTGTTTGTTTGTGGTGGTGGAAAACTGGTGGCCGGTGGGGGTATATTCAACGTTTCCAAAAATTACATGGCTGTCCTGTTAGGATTGGCTACCAATCTGATTTGATTGGTCATGTCCTAAACCCAACCCAAAGCATGCTTTAAGTTTGGAACCGGCCCAAGTAATTAATTAAATAATTTAAGCTTTTAATTAGTGTAGCATCCATGTACATAAAATTAAAATTAAATTAATTATATGGATTGTGACAAAGTGGCCTATCACTAGACTACCATGCATGCAAATTAATTATTTTACACTGACCTCCATCACTCCACGCCACGGCCCTCGCCTCTGCCATGCTAACACTTCAAACTATTTCTCTCCCACTATATTGGATTAATTAATTGCTCTTTCACGCGCCTTAAACATCTCTTTTAAAATTGAGTAAAATCTTATTTATTTTCATTCCAAAACAAGTCTCCTTCAGTTTCCTTTTTCACATTGTACACACTACATTAACATTTGGCAGCTGAGATCCATTTTTTATGCCCTAGTAAATTTTGATAAATGATAAACATGTGGAGAAATTAGATTGCGATTAAGATAAAATTAAGTCTATACCAACGCACCTGGCAATCATAGTTATGTTGAAAACCTTTAGCAATATATATATAGTAGGACTTGCAGATTTTAATTACTCTAAATAAAATTACCATAAAACTTATATTTGAACGTGTTATAATAAAACTTTTAATATTTTAAGATGAAATGAGACAATATTATTTCCAGAGCATAATCTTAATTTTCTATTAGATACTTCCTCCATCTTTAAATATATGTCGTTTTAAATGATTTTATTTTTTTCTAATTATTTGTCGTTTTATATAATCTACGAGAATCAACAATGAGTTGGAACGAAAGTGGTGTGAAATGTGAGTTAATTGACCAACATGGAAATGTTTATTTGCAGCTTTCTCTAAAAGCAAACACATGCATAATCGCCAAATTATTGAATTTTAAGAGAGGTAGAAATTAAGGCGGGTGCAAATTATCGGACCGGAACCGGATGGTTAGATAGATACTAGTAGTAGTATAGAAGAGGATGGCGTTTACGGGAAAAACAAATTAAATGTATGTCATACTACACACTACAATAAATATTACAACATATATACTACGTACTACTACATATTTATTTGGTAAAGACCAATTCTTTACGAAAATCATTCAAATTGGTAATACTAGTGATCACTTATGAAACACATGGATTAGTAGGAAAATAATAATATCACTATCACATAAAAAATAGTCACATAAAATTCACATACACATATGCATATTATAGGTCCCACGTGTACATATATGTTTATATAAGCTTTATGTAATTATTTTTTATGTAATAGTAGCATTGTTGGGGAAAAAAATTATGTGATTTGGATCAAAGTTTCTCCGTATTTTTCTCCTTTTAAACTATAGGAGGGAAGTGTAATATTCATATATAATATCAAGAGATATTACTTTCTTTGCCACCTATCGATCAATTAGTCTAATCCAACAATAATCACTATGAAATTTAATCTTAGGTGTGTATTTTAACCTTATTTTATTGGTACGATGGACCCCATTCTATGATAAATGATCGCAATTAAGCTGCACGTGTAAACCATAATCATGCTTCACAAAACATAATACTTCACCCGTTTCTTAATATAAGTCATTTTAAAAAAATATTTTTATTTTTTATAATATCTGTCGTTTGAGAATTTCAAGTAAACTTAATTTTTAATATTACCCCAAGTATTAAATACTAATTACTTTGGAATAACTTTGATTCTCTCATTATTTTTTGTCTAATAAATAATATTTTTTTTTCAAAATAATGACAATATAGATAATTAATATTATATTTTATGTTATATAATAACTTTTTAAATATTTATATAGAACTCTAAATCAACTTATATATTATGACATATAGGAATAAAATAATGCTATTATCACATAAAAAATAGTCATATAAAATTCACATATACATATAAATTATAGACTCCACATACCTGACGGGTTCAAAAATATATATGTATATATATAAATTTTATATAACTATTTTTTATGTGATAATAACATTGTTGACAGAATATACTTTTGGTGGATGTATATATATGTGGCAGCATGAACCAACCAATGATCATAATAAGCACTCACCACAAACCTCCACGCTTTCCCTTTTTAATTATTGCCACCTATTCGAACACTACTATAATATCACTCTGTCGCCCCCTCTTTCGCTCTCCGGCAACCATTTTATTATCTCCGTTCAGCTACTCTTAATTAAACCATGAAATTTGAACTTCCCAGAACAAGTAGCAGTAGCAGCAAGAATATCATCCCTTCAAATTATATGCGATCAACATCTTATATACCGGACCCCACCGATCACTATATTATCTCCTCCGACAAACCTCTCGTCAAAAAGGGCTCTCCGGCAGCCTTCCACCACCGCCTCTCCAAAACCCGTTTTGGCGTATCCACCTTTCTCCGGTCACTGATCAGCCTAATCTCTTTCCCAATAATTCTCCCTACTTGCCGATGGCTAACCCTTCCGACCCAGCTCTCCATAACCCCCTCATTAGGCCGGAAAGTGACCGGAACTCTCTTCGGGAAACGGAGGGGTCACGTTAGTTTCGCAGTTCAAGATGATCCCCGGTCCGACCCGGTGTTAATTATTGAGCTGGCGGTGTCAACTTCGTCGTTGGTGAAAGAAATGTCGTCCGGGTTGGTGAGGATTGCGTTGGAATGCGAGAAGGGACCGCCGGGGCGTGGGAGTCCGGGAAAGCTGTTTAAGGAGCCAACCTGGAGTATGTATTGTAATGGGAGGAAGTGCGGATACGCGGTGTCACGTGGTTGTACGGAGTCGGATTGGAGCGTGCTTAGTACTGTCCAGAGCGTGTCGGTGGGTGCCGGAGTGATTCCGGTGGTGGACGATGGGCGGAAAGAAGGTGGGTCCGAAGGTGAGTTGTTATATATGAGAGCTAGGTTTGAACGAGTTGTGGGGACACGTGACTCGGAAGCTTTTTATATGATGAACCCGGATGGCAACGGTGGACCTGAACTCAGTATATTTCTCCTCAGAATATAGAAAAAAAAATTAATTAATTTGGGAGTGGTTAGCATGAAGTTAATTTTGGTCAATTGATTAATATAGTGTCGACACGTAGGCTGGGAGGTGATCTCTCTGTCTGCGTGTCAGCACTGTATTGATCAATTGACCAACTTACCATCAAGTTAACTTCATGTTAACCGGATCCAATTAATTTGATATTTGGATGTCAATTAATTAATGCAAGTTGAAGGTGATTGTCGTTTTAGAAGAAAAAATTTGTTCCTAAAAGATTGTCGTTTATAACTTTCTAAGAGAATAAATTATTTACTTTCTTATATCATTCCTACCTTCTCTTATTGTCTCAAGAAATTATCTTCCTTGTATTAATAGTTTTCAACTTTTCATAAAGGAGTAGTAATGGAATTTCACACAAATTTTAATTATTAAATGATACTCCTTCCGTCCTATAATAAGTGATTTTTTAGCTTAAATCACACATATCAATACACAAGCTAAAATGACAAAAATACCCTTAATATACTTTCTTTGTTTTGTTTGAGCCGACTTTTTTTATTGACTTTTGGTCTCTCTTTCTCGGAAATACTCCAATCTCGCTAGAGCAAAAATGATTAAAATTGTTTCACCACGTGTATGTTGTCTGCGCAGCTCAAAAACCTTAAACGACAATCTTTTAAGAAAAGAGGGAGTAGTATTTGTAAGGTTTATTAATCCCATATTTAATGATCAACTTCTTTTAGTTATGTTAGTTAATTAATTAGTAGCGCTAAAAATACTACTAGCTAGCTAGATTGATCATTGATTCAAACAGGGATATATATATATATATATATATATATATATATATATATATATATATATATATATATATATATATGTGCGTGTGTGTGTTTTTTTAAAGAACTGAAAAGGTGACGGCCAGAGTTCATATTATTATCTAATATTCAGTAAAAAATATGAAGAGAAATAAATTCATATTTAATTTAGGAATAATATGTGATCCATGGTTTGATGGTAGCTAGAAATGAAAGGAGAAAATTAAATAACAAATTAGAGACATCGCATAACTTTATAATTTAAAAATAGAAATGTATCAGTTTTTAATTTGAAACGGATAAAAAAAAATCTGTTATAACTATTGAAACTTCATAGCCATAGCAGTTGGATCTGGGATGCCTAACTAAAGGATCGATCGAGTCTCTTTTTTTTTTTCTTTTTTCTTTTCTGTAAAATAAAATAAAATAAAGACAAATTAAGCAAACTGATATATGTAGAGAGCGTACGCGCTACTTATTAAGCACACTAGTTGTAGGTGTCTTGATGCAATTATTTAAGAACATATAATATTAGTTGAGTAATGTTAAGGATACCAATTATATATATAAAAAAGAAAATATATATATATATATGAGTCTTGAGATTTTATCATTTTATGTTCGTACGTCCAAACCTTTGTTCCATCACTACAGGTTATATATATCATAAATCCCCAATTCATTTCCCCCCTAGCAGCCTCAAACCCAACCCTTTAAATCTACAACCCATGGGGATGGGGGCATGGCTACCGTTCACCATAAGTTAGTTTATAATAATACATGGTGTAGCTATATCTAAAGTTAACTTACCCAAATATTTCTTTGTAAGTTTAGAAATAGGCGCACAAATATTAATATTCTAGTTGAGTATTGGATGCTTAGTGTTAAATTATATACGGAACAATCCACTTGTTAAGAAAATTCCTAACTATCTATCACCACTCGTATGGAGCTAACCCTAGCATTCCACAATTTAGCCCACACTGTATATCCATGTCAGTTTCATGAGTAGGAACAAATCATGTTATGGTAAAATTACATGACCATAGGTCTGGCTGGATCTTGTGTCCCTTGCCACTGCACCCATTGTATTAAACTCCCAACATAAACGTCACAGATAAATTAATGACAGGAGATCTTGGCACGTGGGGGCCAATAAAGCGCTCATTAAGTACACATAACAATAAGCTCCCCCCCCCCCCCCCCCCCAAAAAAAAAAAAAAAAAAAATTCTCAAATCTCAGTATGAAATGGGAATGTTATACACATTTTTCTTGATATGATCTAGTACGTGATCATAAATGAGTCCTATATATATATATATATATGTCGATCTCAACCATTCCGGGCCTTAAATATATATGGTTATTTGTTAGTTTATCCTTCATTCATTTATGAGACTTTGCTACTGACTGAACTCCTATCCTTGGCTCGCCCTCTAAATTCTACACAGCTACTGCAATACGGAAAACCTATTCTCTCATTGTGTCTATAACTTTTTACAAGAACCTACAAAACTTTTTTTTAAAAATGAAAATTAAAAGCTTTTTGCCTTATTAATTTGCTTTGAGTGAGTTTTTTAAGAGGATAAAAAATAAAATAAAATAGATTCTTTAAAAATATTGAATAAATTCGTGATTTTCTATTTTTTCTCTACCCTAGTATGACTTCTTTTAGTCCAAAACATACATACATATATCCATAGTACTTCACTTAATAGGATTCTGAACCTCCTAGCCCACTTCTCGTGTACTTACCAGTTATATCACGTATGCTTTTCCTTTTCATTCACATAAATTAATGGAGTGGCCTTGTCAATGACACTAATTTCGGATCGGATCAGATCAGATATTTGAAGGTATAATTTGCTATGCCAACACCATAGATATATACTTATTTTTTGACATTTTATCATTTTTATAAATGTTGTTTTGACATTTGATCCATCATTTTATTCATCAAAACTATGTTCTATAACGTATTCCCTTGTACTCTCATGCATGTACACTCGTCTTGCTTCAGAGATGGATTATATAAAAAAAAAATCCTCTTTGTGTCTCATAAAAGACCATTAATAAAATCTTATTGTTCTGCAAAGAGTCTTTTTTTTTTATATTCATAATAATATAAAATAATTTATGATCATTAGTTCATTATCAAGCCATCATTATTAAACTAACAATTTATTATTTTTTTAAAATAAACGTAAAATTAAATACAATCTTAATATATACTGATTATATATATATATATATATATATATATATGAATTAAAGGATTAATGTTTGTTGTATACGTATATACACATACACATAACTAATGGATAAAATACTTTCAAGGGATTGTTTTGCCAAACCCAGATATTTATTCAATCTGATAAATGCAGTACATGTGTCTTGGGTCAAGGACTTTAGAAAATATCTAAAATTAAAATAAAACCAGATCTTGTCTTTAAGATGTATAGTAATTAATTATTATTATATATGATAAAATACTTCACATTTCCAGCATTTCATGCCTCAACAACACCTATTTATGTCCTCAATTTGTTTGTATCCTCTCCAATCTGTACATATGCCGTCCAAATAATTCTTACTCCATGTTCTTTACAACTGTAGTAATCTAATAGGACAATTAAGATCACAGATTAAACTAACGGAAGAAGAAATTATATATTTTAGAATAACATATATCTTGGCTCTTCCACAAGTTTCTGCAGTTCACCATCTGTGATTCCAGTAGCTGCTGTTTTTCTCTTTTATTTTCTTCTTTTATAAGAGAGATTTATGCTATGTATTGTGATAAATTTACGTCGAATTACGAAACTTATCAATATATGTAATCGGTAAAAAATATAGGAGGACCCCATTTATTACACATCTCTCCAAAAAAATTATCACTAATACTTACCTATGTAACTGACAATCAAAAAGTCGACGTAAACATTTGCAATATATATGATTACCTTAAGAGAAAAATATATAAAACATAAACAAGAATTACCTTTTCTAATAGTCAAAGAACAATAAAATTGGCAAGTTGAAAAGTGGGTAAAAAGTCACAGTGCAGCTTAGGCACATTGGAATAAAAATATTGAATCAAAGATGGAATGAAAAAAACACAAAACCAGTTATTAGGATTGCTCCTAATAATGTCATAAACTCATAGTTATATTTAAACTCTCTGGGATGTTTGAACCAATGGCATTTACCCACTAGAGGCAATAATCATGAAGTCCATTACCACTTGAGCAAAGGTTGAATGAATTTAGCATACGAACAATGTATTAAAGCAATTTCATAAGAAAGCAAATATTTTTCCCTCATAAATCATAATGGCTGCTAAAGTTCAATCAAGTCTATAACAACAGTCTTACTCAATAGCATATTCCCTACCAGATTTACATACTAGTGTAAATTGGAGCAACTGATATTCAAAAAATAGTAATAATGCATTGAGAAGTATTGGGTTAAAACAAGAGATCACTCCAAGAGTTAGAGTACCAGGCATTATTCAGCTAGCCGATCTAGAACAACAAATCTGAATCACAAAATAATTGCATCGGCCAAATAAGCAACCCCCACCAAAAAAAACAAAAAACCCACCCCCACACACTCCAAAAAAATTTTGGATATAAAGACTCACTTGTTTGATTCAATGAACTCTCTGTATTCTCTCTTCATTTTAACCCCTGGTACAGTCCTGCATGTCAAGCATATACATAAGCACTCATTTAGAAAGGTCATTCATGGGTTAATGTCATTAGATGGTTATTCCTCCATATTTATGTTCTTACTTGAAGCTAATTTTCCTAATATTTAACGCTTGTTCTTAAAGTTAATCAATAGTTTAGAACAACTTTCTAGTTTTCTTCTTTTTTAAAATACATAAATTTCACTTTAAGTAATATGTACAAGCAAGAGCGCAGCTAAATTGAATGTTGACATAGATGAGTAGCATAAGAAGGAACAGACAAAATAAGACAAATAAATGGCACCACTGAGGAGCTATAAAAACAAATACAAGATATAATATTGCAGCATAATAAGTCCTAGAATTCTACATCGTTTGGTAGGAGGTTTTAAGGAAAACTAAGGCCGATAAGAATTATTTTTCTTTGAGGTTGTATGGAAGGAAATGCCAACTATATACTCCGTAGGAGGTTTCAAGGAAAATCAAGGCCAATAAGAGTTATTTTTCTTTGAGGTTGTATGGAAGTAATGCCAACTATATACTCCCTCTGTTTAAAGGCAAGTGATCTTTTATTTAGGAAAGGAGGTAATAGTAAACAAGGATAGACTTAAGAAGAGCTTATTGGAGAAGATAGCCAATATCTGATCAAATTCATGTGGGGTTAAGTCTTAAGTAAGGCTTGCTAAGTTGAGTTCAATTAACTTCAAAACCTAAAAATAGTATTTGTGACGTTGAAAAAGGCACTTGTATACAATTAAAGGTTTGTTTAGCAAAAAAGTTAATTTGATTGTTTATGAATTATGAAAGAAAAGCACAACCAAAATGTATGCTTTCTAAAAGGACAAGAATGAAAAAGAAGAAGCTACCCAACCTGATCATTTCCTTATTCTTGAAAAACTGTACACATGGTGTACCCATTATTCCAGCTGCCTCAGTAACCTCTGGATCTTCCTCAATATCAATTTCAACGAAATGGACATTCTCATCGTACTCATCTATCACCTGAAAATAGAAAAAGTTCATAAAAGGTTTAGAAATAACTGGTAAGTCAGTCATTTAAAAGATGAAGAAATTTATGGCTTTCTTGTTGAGGATATCGACATGTAAACGTAAACTTTCTTCCAGTGAGGGAAAAGTTTGGGGATTCTAAGGTTTATTATATTTATAATATGTATATAAGATTTTCTAATCTGATAATAATAACGTTCCACTATGATTATGTACTCTCCCTCCCTCTTGCTGGCTAGGTATGAAATTTTTAGTCGGTGTATGAAATTTTTAGTCGGTGTTACCTGTGCTAACCTATAATGCATTCCGCATGAGATCTTTCCGGAAATTATCTTATTTCCTTTATTGTGAGAAGTAATAAATTTATTTCAAAAAAATCACCCAAAGGAGGATGATGCCCCATATACACACGGTCATACCTGAAGGCGTTGCCTAGGCATCCAAGTGGATCGTTCAGGCAAGGTGAGGACATGCTTTGGTGGAAATCTCAAAGGCGAGCGCCTTCGTAGCAAAATCATAGCCTTGGGTCACCTTGGAAATGCCTTTGACGCCTTGTTGTCAAGGCGTACACCTTAAAGTTGATCGGGATGCCAAATGGTTTTTTACAAAAATAAAAAAGAACTCATACGGGACATGGGATAAAAGACGTGAGAGAGTGAGCTTCCAATTTGAACCCTCAGAGAGAGAGAGCTTCACTTCAATTGTGAATTGTGTGACATCTCTTCTTCATCTTCTTCCTTTACTGCTCTTGCTTCTCCTCTTTGGGTTGAGTGTTTGAAGGAGCTGTGTAAGCAGGATGAAGACTTCCACGAGGTACGAAAAAAGTGTGTTTTGAGGCAACCTGAGGCTGATTATTTCCTTCATGACAGATTTGATGCATGAGAACCTGTTGTGCATTCCAGTTTCATCCTAGTGAGAAAAGGTGATTCCACATCTACATGGAGGTGGTCTTGCTGGACATTTTGCACGTGATAAAACATTGGTTGCTGTTTGTGAATGGTTTTACTGGCCCAAATTGTGAGACATGGAGAAGTGAGTGCTTTTATGTTTACCAAACTAGTAAAGGACAATCTACCAATGCTAGATTTACATGCCATTGCCAGTTCTAGAAACTATTTGGGAGGATTTATCCATGAATTTTGTATTACGATTATTAGCACCCAACGAGGTATGGATTCTGTATTTGTGAAGGTTGATTGTTTCTCGAAGATGGGACATATTCCTTGCCGGAAAACAAAAGGTGCTTCTGGCGTTGCAAGATTGTTCTTTAAAGAGGTTGTGCGGTTGCATGGGCTTCCTAAGTCGATCACCTCTGGTAGAGATACAGATTTCTCAGTCATATCTGGAGGACTTTGTGGCGGATTTTATTCTTCTCTAAATTTTGGCAGTACCGCACATCCCCTAACTGCTGGTCAGAATCAAGCAAATGCTCGATATAAGAAGCTTGTTACAAACATTGTTGAGTAGTCTTTTAAGGTGGGTGACCAAGTAATGGTGTTTCTTTGCATAGAAAGATTTCCAGTTGGTTCTTATGGGAAATTGCAGCCAAGGAACTAGGAAGTATGGGCCATACACAGCTCTTTAAAAGATTAATGATAATGATTTTGTGGTGAACTTACCTCATGTTATGTGTATTTCCAAAACATCCAACGTTGCAGATTTTCATCTGCACCATGAATACGAGGGACTGATGTATCTGGACCGGGCTGAGAAGCAAGCTAACAACTTGACGTCGAGTTTAACTCAAGTGGAGGGAAATGACGCAGGGCATAGTGGATCAAATCAGGCCCAAAAGGTCATTTATGCAGAGTCTAACTCCAAACGGCCATAATTTTTGATCTAGGAGAAGTTACAAAACGAGAAAGTACAATACGGAAAACTCTTTCCAAACTCTACGTCTTTCCTAAATCGAGCAAGCCCTTTTTGAGACCGTTTTCGACGTCAAAATCCACCCAGAAAACCCTTTTCTGGCCTGTTTTACATTTTGGACCTTATTTTGGGCTTACTTTGAGTTTTTAGTAGACTGTTTATTTTATTCGTTTCATTTATTACTTTTAGGGCTAGGGTATAATAAATACCGTCTTAAAAATGTTTTTTAGGGTTCTATCATTATTCAATTTGACAATTATGGTTGTTTTTGGTCTTTGTCTGGGAACCCAAGGTTTCCTAGATTGTATTATTGTGATTCTTTCTGTTTTTCTATCGGTTTTCTCTATGTCATATCTATAGCCTTTTGTGCTCAATAAAATCCTTTGCTTTCCCACATTATATAAATGTAACAGTAACCTGGTATGTTTACAGTAATCAAGTATTCAGACTCAGTCGTCTTGCAATATGGAAACAATTTGAGGTACCTTGCTAAGAATTGGCTTCAAGGTCCGACATGGACCACATGTCGGTGCTGTATATAGTACACAAATAAGCCTTGGACTTTCATGGTATAGTTTTCGTAGAGCATACTGTGCGCAAGAAAGATCAAGTTTAGAGCTCAGGGAAAATGATAATCATAACCGCATTGATGCGAGATTGAGGAAGAAAACATACCTGTCCCTTGTGCTTTGTAAGAGTGATGTCAAAACCCTCCTGTACATCTCTGGTTGTGAGTTCCTTCTTAACCTCTTCAGTCAGGGGCTGTTGAAACCAAGGCATGAAACCAATGAGACGAGAGTACTAGAATCCAAGAGACCTATAATCTGACACTCACTTAATATATGACCTGAATTTAAAAATAAAATCCCTAATTGATTGAAACTTCAAGGTAATCATGACTTAATCTAAAGATATTAACCATTACTATAGCTCATGATCTAATACATATGAACCTTTTGAGCTTACCCACAACAAACTTACCAATAAGTGATATCCTCGGAGATGAAATGATTACAGTGACCTCCACTTTCATACAAACTAATTGTAGGACTAAAATACTAAACTATTCATTACTTGCTCAATTTTTTTCGTAATTTGGAAAAATCAAATAGATAATAGGAACTTTCATTTAACATTGTATTATTTATATATCCTTTAGGAACAATTTTATAAAAATTGTGTTCCCTTTTCCCCACGAAATACAGTTTTCCTTCTATTGTTGCAAGTCTAAAATACGTGTCTACTATTTTATCCTGATTTTTTTTTTACCTCTTGATATGTTATTGTACCTTCTTGAACTCTTTTTTTCTTTGCTTTTCAGATAAGTAAAGTTAAGAAAATTAAAAACCAAGGACATTAGCAGATGACGCTTTTGGCATCTTTACCCATGTGGAGATAATGCATGTTACATTGCAAGTAAGGGTATTAGAATTGCAGAACAAATACTTAAAATAAGTCTTCCAATTTATATGGTCAACTAGATTTAGTTGATCTACCATTTTAAGAAGAAATTTCACATTTTATACCATATGTGGGATATCATTAAATACCATGATTTTTTTTTGGTGCAATGGAGGCATAACGGAAAGAGTCATTACAATCAAAGTCCAATCGGTGCTAAAGAATTAGTTCTACTTTGGTATTTAAAAAATGGTTTTTGGAATTAGGCGTGACCACTTTCTTTGAAGAAAAAAAAGCACCAAGTGAGATTTTTTAGGAGTCCTGTACCTGGTGAAATTCAACAAGGAGATTATTGCTTGCAAGATATCTCTCCACTGATAGAGCAGCAACGCAACCTGAACCAGCTGCAGTTATGGCTTGCCTCCACTCGTGGTCCTAATCGGTGCTCAAGAGAATGAGATAAGAACTTTAATTTTATAACAAAAGGTCGTATAAGATCAACGAAATGACTCTATTTTACGGCATATACAATTATGCATGGTGAATGCTGTATGAGATTGCTTCATAATTTTTTCCAGCTTTTTTCTCTTGCAAATGTGAAAGATCTGCCAAAGGTGCAAAAAAGCAGGGTTCCAATCCATGTACACATGAAGTGTACAAGATCAAAAGAAGGAATCTGAAAGAAAAGCATAGGGAGAAAGTAGAAGCAAGCAACAAATTAACAAAGTATAATTACTTTGGAACCTTCAGAAAGAATATGCATGTATCACACTCATACTACAAAAGCAAGTTCCTTTTGTGTTAAGTGTTGTCTCTGAAATGAAAATGTCACAAATTGCATGGAGACACAATTTATACTAACTCCAAGGACAAACTTGTCAAAAAAAATCTCAGGTCACAACAAACTAGAGCAGAAATGTATCCGGTATATTTACCTGTACATCTCCAGCTGCAAATACACCTTCAACAGAAGTTTTTGCAGTACCCTCCTCAACCAACACATAACCTGAGACATCAAGATCGACTTGGCCTTCCAACAACTGGCTATTTGGTGAATGTCCTATCCCATAAAATAATCCTTTAGCCTCCAGCACAGATTCCTCTCCAGTATCCACTTTTCTAATTAAAATACCAGACATCTGCCCTTTTGCATTGCCAACGGCATCCACGGTCTCTGTATTGAAGTGTAAGGTGATATTCGGATTGTTGTAAACTCTGAAACATTCGCCAGAATCAACCTGTTAAACAAACATTCAGGGAGTTGAAACTTAAAATACAAATCCTTGATTAGTAAGTTAGTTCAGGTAGAAACGGGGAATCAAATTTTATCTATTTAAGACAAAATATAACTACAATTAAGGGAACCAACAGGAAGCATGGTAAAGAAGAAAAAAGGAAAGAAAAAAATAACCATTATGAAGCAACTTTGGGCTGCAATTACCAATACATATAATACAATGCCTACAAAGGCAACAACAAAAAATAAAAATAAAAATTGAAGTGGGGCAATACGCACTTGTTACTTCTCTCCTTTGTTATCCTTTTTTTTTTGGGTGGGAGTGGAGGAAGATAGATTGATGCCAGACATGTTCCAAAATCTGAAGTATAGGATTTTTGGTGCATCTAGCAAAATAACTTAGTAATCAGCCTCTATGGGTCAATAGCAAAACTGACTCGGCACTTGTTGTTTGCTTTTATTGCAACCATGTCGTCTAAACCCAAAATCTAATTTCCTTTATCTGTAGTTTTATTGAGCTACTAATTCAAACAAAGCAAATTCTAAATAAGTCATCTTCATTGAAAAACTTCTTAAAATAAAGGTAAATATTACAAAAATTTCACCAACATATCTCTAACCATATGAAATTGATACCAAATGTAACTCTTTAACCAACAAAGCTTATGCACGTTCAGTTACCAGAAAAATTAACTGTTCAGTGTTCTTTCTTTTCAATTATTAATTATCCAACCCAAATATCATAATGCAATTTTCCACAGTATATAATATCCCAACGTTTCTTAAAATCACCTTTTATTTAGATAGAGAAGTTGCCTATATTAGAATCTAAAGAGAAAAAATAGAAAGATTTCCCGGACGTACTATCACGACGAAGGCGAAAAATTAAAGAATAAAACCAAATATGTCATGTCATGATAGGGGAGTAATTAAGAAACCACAGTGCACTTTCAATAAGTTATAACCCATCAAGAATGCAAAATGTACTCCTTCTAAATCCTTTGTTAATCTCACATAATTAGCAGTGTTCTAAAAATTCCCGTATAGGTCCGCCTAGGCACTAGGCCCCCCATGGCGCCCCGCCTAGGTGCTAGGCCCCCTCCTGGCGTCTCACCTAGGCACTAGACTCCCCTGGCTCCTCGCCTAGGCCTAAGGCGGCAAAAAAATTCCTCCAGAAAATTAGGTGGGACCTAGGCGGAGAGGTTTTTTTATTATTTTAATAACTACTCAAATCAGATCGTGATATATTTATTTTTCTAATGATTTACCATATTCATAATGCAGTTTGTAGCATATCAAATCACAACAAGAAGTGAACAAGATCAAGTTAAAATGGATAATTTTATTATAGTTGTAATTTTTTGAACTGATATCAACTTCAAATTAAAATTATATAAATGATGATACATTTGTAATATTTAGTTTAATTAAATATAATTTTTAAATTTATATTTAGTTTTTTAAGTTTTAATATTGAAATGAATTCTTAAAATTTTAAATTTTATTATTTAATAGCAATCTTGTTTATGAATAAAACTAATACGTTAAAGATATGTTTGAACTTTGAACAATTGCATGTTTGTGTTTAAACTTTGACATTGACAATATGAATGTGTTTGAACTTTAAGTAAAGGCCTTTATTATCTTTATTATATACTGTTTTGCTTTATATAATTATTTTGTTTGGATAAATGTAAGATAAAATATTAAAGTTGGCTTAAAATAAAAAATCCCGCCTAGGCCCCACCTAGGCCCTCTAGGCGCTAGGCCCCCTCTGGCAGCCCGCCTCCCGCCTTTTAGAACATTGATAATTAATAAAACAAAAATACAGGCAAAAAATGATAGATGAAGAAAATAATGTGAAGACGGACTTCCAAAAGTTTTAGCCAATGACCAGTGTCATCAAATGAATAATATAAAAGTAAATGAGGTAAGGAGTGAAAAGTAGAATAATCAAATTTCAACATTCCAAAAGAATACAATATTTAGACAATATTTAATATACAGATAGATATAGATGCAAATTCTAACAATATTCATACACAGTATGCTACAAAATTTTCATATTGAAAAGGTAAAAGGGATCAGTGAATTTATTTGGACCCACCTATCTTGCATTGCTCTGGATGCCCTTAGTTGGTCCTTGCGTACAAGTAAATGTACATGACGAGCATATTTAGTTAAGTATAATGCTTCCTCTGTAGCAGTATCACCACCTCCAACCACAGCAAGAACTTGTCCCTTAAAAAGTGGTGATGCGCCATCACAGATAGCACAGGCACTAATTCCTCGACTCCAGAACTCATCTTCCCTAGGTAAGTTGAGCCTTCTTGCCGTAGCTCCTGTGGCCACAATAACACTATGGCACTTCACCTGAAGAAAAATAGACGACAAAATTTCATTATTACAAAAACCGTGTAATAACTTATCAGGGCTGAAAGTGAGGACTCAACTGCAATAGATCAAGCAAAAAGTTAAGTTGCAGGGAAGGGGTAATTTAAAAGCAAATCCATATCTACATGAGACACGCACTTCCACTGTATCCAGGGCATCTCTTATTCATTTTTTATTCAGAGCATCTCATTTAATCAAGTATATATAAAGAGAAAGCTATTAGCACAGGCCAATACAAATAAGACAGTTTAGTAAGCCATAATGTTAGTTATCTGGATATTTTTCAAGCATATAAATGCATCCACTTAGAGCCCAATGAAGAAGCTGAAATTTTGGCACAAGTTACAAAAAAATGATTAACCGGCTCAGTGTAAGAATAAGCATTCCGTTGACTCATACTTCACTTCGTCAATGATTCCTATATAGCCTGTCTCAAAATAATTAATTAGGTATTTATTCTTTAAGAGTCAACTAGAAGTCTCGATCACATTGAATAACAAGCAAGGAAATACAGGGAAACCCAAATTGATGGTTTCTGCCATGGATGCTTAGAATCATTAATAAGCTGAACTAACGAACAAACTACAGAAAAGAAGCAAGGCCTGTCACAAAGTCGACGTTTTCTGTCAACACGTGTTGGAGACCAACATTACCCTGACACTCACGGACATGTGTTTCAAACTTCTTATAAATGTTCAAATTTTAAATAGAAACTCTTCGTACCAAGAATATGTCTTGACATGTCCCAAAATAAAATAAAATTTATAATATCATATTACAAGTCAAGGAATTCTAATTGTTTTGTAGAAGTAGCAAAGAGAATATTGTATCATAACAAAAGTACGATAAAGAAAACTAGTAAAGCAACGGGCAAGGGAAAGAAAGAGTAATCGTCTCTGATACATTTATATTACACATGGGTTGTTATTCAAATATATTAAACTCAACTTATATACAGAAAATATATAAATATATTTGTTAATGAGTCCTCAATGTGACCATGTTGGGTCTACTCCACGTATCAACACCAAGATGGATAAATACCTCTACGGTAGGATACCTCTACGGTATGAACAAAATAATCAACTTCAATATCAATATTCTATAGTCTAAATAACTTGTGGGGATTACATCGCTATTTAAAGAGTCCTCAATGTGACCATGTTGGATCATATACCCACGGTCCCCACCTCACCACCACCAAAAGTTACAAATAAACACTTGGCTCCAGAAAAAAATCATAAATACTTAAATTTACATTAGTTGGTTTCACGTTCATCAAAAGAATCTCATTAGGAAGATTTGAAACCATCAAGGTACTATTCAGGTCAAGGTAAACAAAATAGAATAGTTTTCTATTTAAACAAGAAAACTTGAACGTCCTGAGAGACAAAATAAAAATATCCATTTGAAAGATACCATCACCTTACGTTCACTACTTTGCACAGTAAAAGGACTGGTCTTCACATCAAGGAATTCGACGTCTTCTTGGAATAGTTCTGCACCCCAACGTTCAGCTTGCCGTCGCATCCTAATCATTGAAATAACTTCAATTTTCTCTTAAATTTAAATTAAACAACTTCCAGAATTTTCATCGATAAAATTAAATAACGCCCCTACCCCAAAAAAAACAAAAGAAAGAAAGAGTTTATTCCAAAGTTCAGTTACCGATCCATCAAGTCTGGGCCAGTTATTCCCTCTGGGAAACCAGGAAAGTTCTCCACTTCAGTGGTTGTCATCAATTGTCCCCCAGGAACACCTCCTATCTGATATCCTTCAAAAACTACAGGCTTCAAATTGGCTCGAGCTGCATAAATAGCTGCTGTGTATCCAGCAGGACCTGAACCTATGATTACCAAATTCTCGATACCTTGGGCTGTGACAAGGTAACAAAATTATTCCATGAAGAAAAAGATATTTGTACAATCTCATCTAAAAGAAACGAAACTTGGGCCAAATGCTCACATATTCAGACTGCCTGAATATATTGCAGTGAAAAATTATGTACCAAAATTAGAAGTACTGAAATAAATAGAAAAGCTTACAACAATTAATAAATAAAAAAATCATGACCAATGCATTTTAATGCCTTGGTAAGTGCAAAGAAACAATTTTGTTGTCATTTTTTTCTTGATAAGTAACTTTTTATGCATGTTATTTGAAACGTTATATACCTATAATATGGCTATATATACTACCTATATTTTTAAGGGTGAGAGTTTAAGGGAAGTTACAATTGGTTAATCTATGTAAAAATTTATAGTTAATAAATAAATAAAATTAATTACCCTATTATTCTATAAACCTATTCACCTCCTATTATTTTTTTTCTTTATTTCTATTTCTGTTTTCTCTCTTCAAATTTAAAATTTCCTTCAACTGCCCCCAGCACCCCACATCTATCTTTATGTGTAATTTTTTATTTTTTATCATTGTGTATTTTTAATGTAACTAGTGTGATAGCCTGTGCGAGGCATGGGGCTTTGTTTATTAACAATTGTTTATATTGAAAATTATAATATTTGATCAAAGTATTTATGTGGCTAACTAAAATGAACGACATAGAAATTGTTCGTATAAAAATATTGTTTACAGCAGAAAATGATAAACACGTATAATTTCACTGGCATATAGTTACTGAATAACATCTGAAGATCTCTAGTTTCTGTACATTGTATTTATGCGAACAATTAGAGTGACTATTAATTTTAAGCGAGTAATATGTACCTATAATCCAAAAAAGGTTGTGTATGGTTGAATAAGAAGGTCTAAATTTCAACTCCCAAAAATGGATCTATTTAAAATTAAAATAACTCGGTGACTATCTGAGTCAACTCATTCTAATTGATGAGTTAACTCATGGTCAAATTGATTTATCCCATCATGCGTTTATATATAAGGTATTGATGTAACTTTTTAATTTTAAATAGGTTTTATAATTTTAATGCAACCAAAAAATTAATAATACGCAAACAGAATGCTGCAGGGGATTAGTGTATACTGTATATAGACATAGAGAGAAAGAGAGCGAATTGAGTGTTTCAGACCTGAAGATATAGGCTGGTCAGCTGAGGAAGAAGAAGCTCTGACTCGGTGGTGAATTGATCGAGGACCAGTAACAACCGAGTCCAAGCGAATTGAGCGGTGCCGAGTCAAATTGGCTCTCAATAGAAAAAAGGAATTGGGGAGAGCAGTGGCCATGGATGAGGCAGCTGGTGGCCGAGTCAGACCAATTCCAACTCCGGCGACGACGCCGACTCCGACTCCGCTTGCTATGTTTGCCATTTGTTTCGGAACATACAATATCCCCAACCAACCACACACTCTATTCTTTCCTCTTTTCTATATTTGTCTTGTGTGTGAGCTCTGGCCTGACTGGCTGGAGTTGTGTAAACTAACCTATTTGGAGGTTTATCTATACACCCCCACGAATGGACGCCAATTCACTCACTCGCATTAAAAAAACTAAGTAAATCTCCTATACACGCATGTATACTGTGAATTCTGTTTGACATGTGATATATATATATATATATATATATATATATATATATATATATATATATATATATGTATATGAGTATTATGTGAAATTATTTACGTGATATTAGCATTATTTCACTCACTCTTCTTCTTTCTTTCTTTTACATTTTTTTTAAATTTCTCCTCTTTGCCTTTTTTTAGAAAATAATTTATATGAGTTGTAAATTGCTATTAATATAAAATTTTATTTCTCATTCTTTTCTATCATATAGTTATTTACTATTAACATAAATTTGTGCGTATACCAAAACTCTAAATATTTTTTCCTTTTTGAGTATTTTTTCAAAGTTACCTTTTAAATCTTTGTCTTCTCTTTATACTGTTATCTGATTGGTTGTTCAACAATGTTTATTAATTACTACGTCAGAATTTTAATATCAATATTTGTGTTCCATATATATATATATATATTTGATTAATTAAGTATTATCATGACACTGCTACTACGTTATAACAAATGTAAGGAACATATTTAGAAAGAAAAAAAAACTTAAAATTTTGTTTTAAAAATGTATTTCTTACTTTATAAAGGAGAAAATACTTATTGTGTTGATTTATGATTTTGTTCGTCTTGGGTCCTTAACAGTACTATACAACAATTAGAAAATAATTACACAATCAGTACATCCACAAAATAATTACAAAAATAATGCAATAAATTCAAACCATTCAATTTCACATTAATAAGGAAACCTAAAATCAAGGCTGACATAATTAATAATTTAGATTCAAATTTTTGGGATCTAACAACAAAAACAAATCCAAAATTCAAAATTCAAATCAAAATGGTGAAAAACAAAAAATTATTTTCTCGTCATCTTCCTCCTCCACCTTTTTCGGCCAACAGCGCTGTCACTTTTCCTCTGTACTATCTCTCATCCTATCTCTCACCACCAAATTCAACGCTTCAGCCACTTTTTCTCTAGTCTTAAACAAAAACATGCAATATATATCACTTTTAATTTTAAAGAGAGAAAAAAAAATAAAAAACTAACTTGAATAACTTTGCGGTAAGTGGAAGAGAAGAGAGTAAAAGGAATAGAGAAGAAGCCTTCAATGACAATCATATATTCTTTCATTAAATTCTCAGTCCACTCGCATGGATCAAAGCTCATCAACTGCTTCACTGTTAACTCAAAAGTAATCTTCTCTATCACTGTTAACGCCAATGAGAAAGAGAAGATTCGCCCTACAAACATAAGTTTGAAAAATAAATAGATGTAACTCTTAGTGTTCTGAAATTTTTTATGACTATTTGGTTACCCACAAAAACTAAAATAGTTAACTTTGTATGAAGGTTTGGCTACCAACTGCACTATAAAAAAATTACAGATGTAGATGTGGATTGGTTATCTTGGTATGAAGGTTTGGTTACCTTGGTATGAATGTCTGGTTACCTTGGTATAAAGGTTTGGTTACCAACTGCACTATGAAGGTAACCTAATAAAATTGAATTGGTTATCTTGGTATTAAGGTTTGACTACCAACTGCATGAAAGTTTGGCTACCAACTGCATCACATTCAAAATAAATTGGTAACCTAATAAAACTGAATTGGTTACCTTTGTACGAAGGTTTGGCTACTAACTGCACTCTAAAAAACTGCAGGTGTAGAGGTGGATTGGTTACCTTGGTATGAAAGTTTGGTTACATTGGTATGAAGTTTGGTTACCAACTGCATTATAAAAAAACTGCGGGTGTGGAGGTGGTTTGGTTACCTTTGGCATGAAGGTTTGGTTATCTTGATATGAAAGTTTGGTTACCAACTGCATTATGAAAAAACTGCAGGTGTGGAGGTGGATTGGTTACCTTGGTATGAAGGTTTGGTTACCTTGGTATGAATGTTTGGTTACCTTGGTATGAAAGTTTGGTTATCAACTGGTTACCTTGGTATGAAGGTTTGGTTATCAACTGGTTACCTTGGTATGAAAGTTCGGTTACCTTGATATAAAGATTTGGTTACCAACTGCACTATGAAAAAACCACCAAGCATGCCATAGTCTGACCAAGGATATGAAGTACAGGCCTTTCTCACACCTCTAAATCTCCAATATATATATATATATATATATATATATATATAATTTCTCTCTATATATACGTACACACAGAGTACACTACAAAAAATGACCCAAAATTTCTCGTAAACAAAATTTTCTTTTGAGCACATATTAGCACTAATCTGCACTAATTGGTGGTTATTGTAAGCTAGGACAGATGGATAAAGTCAAGAGAGTGTTGCGGGAAATGTCTTCGTGTAACATATACCCTGATAAAATTACCTTTACTGTCATGATTGATGGGTATTGCAAATTGGGTGATATGAAAGAAGCTGCGAAGCTTCTTGAAGAGATGGTACAGAAGGGAATTATCCCAAATGTTGTCACTTATAATACGATGACAAATGGGTTGTGCAAGGATGGAAAGGTTGAAGAAGCTTTCAAAATATGTGAGCACATGCCCCAGAAAGGTGTAGCTTTAGATGAAATAACATACACTACTTTAATAAATGGATGGCAGAGGCCATCAACAAATGCAAATCAAAGGCCAAAGGAAGCTTTAATCACCAGAAAGGTATTTTCTATTAAAATAGAAGAAATACGGAGGAAGCAAGAAGAAGACCAGTTGCCAATAAAGAGAGCAAATAAATATGGAGAATGGCGAGAGAGAGAGATTGAGGATAAGGCCGTTGCGAGAGACGGAGGATGGCTATTGTTGGGATGTGATTATTTGGGTCTGGTCATGGTGTAGCCCAATCTATTTAAATGGTCCGACCCATATGTATTTATTGTGACAGTGGGAGTCCTTATTAAAATAGGATTGTGTTTCCTTATTTTGAGGGATAAGGAGTCCTTTTCCTAGTTGGATTCGGGTGGAGGTGACTTTTATATATACGGCTACAAGCTAGGGTGTGAGGAGGATTATGACATATCACGATACAAGAGATACAAAACAAATACACAACTTGTACTCCCAATATCATTATAGTGGATTTCTCTCTCTCCGTAATTTTTTCCCAATTGGGTTTCCACGTAAATCTTGTGTTCATACTTTATTTATGTTTATGTGAGTGTATTTTCGTGAGTTTGATTTCACAACAATACAATCGACCGTTGGCGCTGTTTTGGCCTGTCCTTTTTGGTGATTTTGTCAGGCGTACAAAATCAGGCATTAACAGCTATTGACCCGCCTAAATTAAAGGAATCCTAATTGCATTAATTTTATAAATAAATATAAAAAAATGTATTACTTTTATAATTATTTTATTTATGTACTGTTGTTGTAATTATTTTTAAAAATGTATTAGTACATGTAATTTATCCAATTAACTATTCTTACTCTTAAACGTTGGAATTTCTTCCCCTTTTGGGCTTGAGTATTAGAATCCCAAAAAGCCACTAGCAAAAAATGCAGGGCCCATTAAAATGACCCGAGTATAGATTCAAAGCTAACCGGAGAGAGCTATAATTCTCATTTTGTGGTGATGTTCATGTATCATCAAGGTTTTGTAATTTATATTCTCTCGATTGTGTTGTGCCAATTTTGCTGTTATTAACAAAAATAGTTTAATTTAGGCATAAATATGAATTAACACCCTGATTTTTTTTTGGAAACTTTGGAGATTGTTTTCTCAATTTTTTCAATTAGGAGATTAAACTCCAAAGTTATGTTAATTTGTTTGCAAGGATTATAATTTCGGGATTATAATCTCGGAATTATAATACCTGATTGAACATAATATTAAATAATCCCCCATTTTATAATTCTTAGACTAATAGGTACAAGTCTAAATTTAAAAACAAACAATACACTTGTGATTAATAGCCCCAATATATATAATCCTTGCAAATAAATATAGCCTTAATTTTTTATGATTAATTACGTTAGAAATTGATGACATGATAGCGACATGTGGCTAAAAAATGCTTATGTGTAATATTGAGTCTCATTTTAACATTTATTCCATTACTTTTTTATACCAAAAAGGATAAATATAAGATCATTTATTACTTTAAAAAGTAAATTTAATATATTACAAACTCAGCTTTAAAAAATTATCAATAATTAATATAATGATAAATATTTTAAAATGTATAAATGTACTACTAATTAAAATCTTGTTATTTTATAATCATCAATAATTAATATAATGAAAATTTTACCCTTTTTGATATAAAAAATCAAGGCTTAAATTAGATTAATACACTAAACTTCAAGCTTATTTCATAATCATCAATAATTAATATAATTAATTTGTTATACCAAAAAAGGTAAAATTATCATTAAATTTACAGACATGTATTTGAAATGCATTTGAGATCGCTATATTATTGAAAAATAAAAAGAACATTTAATTTTTATATTAAAAGTGAGAAAGGTCAGACCAACACGTTTATCTCGTTTTAGTTTTATAATATTACATTAAATTAGAGAGAGATAAGAATGGATGTACAAAGAGAGATAATTAACAAATAGATGAAATAATTTGGTTGGTGGGGGAACGCGCGTTACATCTAGTAGCTAGGTCTAACAATTTTTGTCAGCTGAAATTTAGAGTCAAAATGACAAAGCTTGATCCAGAAGAGAAGAGTTAATAATATAATGGAAGACGAAATAGTAGTATTAAATAAATAAATAAATAAAAGAGAGAGAGAAAGAAATTGATTGATGAATTTGGCTAGCTAGGTAGCTACATCAACATCCAGTAATAAATAAATAAATAAAAGAATGTCGCCTACCTTAATATGCATAAACACCCAAAATTTTGGACATCGGGAATTCTGTGTTATACATTATTATCGACTCCATCATCCACCCAATTAATCTATCCATTGACATTTATTCTATACGTTTATTTGTGGATAGAATAATAATTAAACGTAACACACGTGTGAGAGATCATGTAATATAATTATTCAAAAAAAAAGTTCTATTTTTATAGAAATAATATAATATTATTAAGACAATTTTATTATTATGTCGCCACTAAATAGTTTACTCATTATATTTAAGAATCCATAAGTATGGAAGAAAAATACTCTATTTGGTCTACCAAAATACAGGTACAATTGTATTAAAAAAAATCATAAAGAATTTATTTTCTTTGATAATACTATAAACTCATTAAAATGACATTATTCTAAAATTTGCCATCCTAATTACATTATCATGGTACCACCTGCTAAATCAAAATTTTAATCCTTACGTAGACCCGAACAAAATTTCACTATATATAATCAATTCTCATTCTTCTGGCGGCTGGACTATATATATATATAAGAAGAAAAACATTTCAAGCATTTCCAAAATAGGGAGGCGAATTGATTGGTTAATTTCCATTACTTTCTCATGAACTGTGGTGTCGTGTTGGGTTTCTATTGTTGGGACTGGGAATTCTTAACCGCCCTTCTTCTCTTCCATACCCCTTCTTCTTCTTCATCTTCTTGTTAGATACATCAAATTTAAATATAATTAATTTTCTCTTTCTCGTTCTCTTAATTTAATTATTGATACAATTAATCTGATAAGTATATATATATATAGACACACACACACACATATATATATATATATATATGTGTGTGTGTGATTATTATATATGATGATGGAGAGTGAATATTGTGAAAAGGGTTTGATAGAATATGTGAGAAGGTCATCACCACCACCTTTCTTGTTGAAAACCTTCATGCTAGTGGAAGATCCGGCCACCGATGACGTCATTTCTTGGAACGCCGATGGGACGGCGTTCGTGGTGTGGCAGCCGGCGGAGTTTGCCAGAGATTTGCTTCCAACACTCTTCAAGCACAGCAACTTCTCCAGCTTCGTCAGGCAACTCAACACTTACGTAATTTTAATTTCCTAACCTTGTTACCTCTCTCTCTCTCTCTCTCTCTGTCTCTCTCTCTCTCTTTGCTTAGATGAAAAGATAGTTTAATTATCTTAGTTCCAAATCTAACTTTGTTTATTTTCTTTGTTTTAATCATAAGTACATATTTATATTTATAAGTGGTGATTACAATATAACTCTATTGGTTTCAAAATTAGAGATACATTTATAAAACAATAATTTTTAAAATAATAATTTTATGTTTACAAATTAAGGTACAAGCAATATAGCTAAAGATTTAGTTGTATTGACGTGATTACGTTAAAAATGATAATAACAAAATAAATAATGATAATTAAGATCGAAGTTATTAGAGTACATGATACATAAATGATCTCATATGAAATATTTTGAGAAGTAACCAACTCTTTTAATTGTTTATTGATTTTATGTCAGCGATTTGGATGCATTTATATATATTAGATTTGAGTTCATTTTTAGAATCTAACAAATATCATGTTACTAAAATAAAATTGTATCCTAAAATGATGAGCATAGCTCTTGCTAGTAGTTTAGTTTTAGGAAACAATTTTCAAGCTGTAGAATAATAAAATAGCTTTGTAAAACTAGTATAGCCCGCGCACATGCATTTACCTTGCAAAAAATTATACTTTTTTTATTTTAATAAATTAAAAAGAAAAATATATATTTCTAATTTTATAAAGGATTATATAATTTAGCTACATTATTATTAATAGAGGTTGAATGTGATTTTTGGAATAAGTGACTCCACGAAATACGAATACATATATTTATAGAGGTTTGATCTGAGTGGTTAAGATCGATGAGCCTATCAAATTATTAGTAGTTGACTTGACAAAACATATATGAAAACCACCGATCGTCACACATAAAGAAATTAATAATTTACCCACATTTGAATGTACCAGCTCAAAGCATGCATATATATATATATATATATCTTCACCTCGAAGCCACTCACTACTCATTTATTTTGACTTAGTTTTATCTGTTTTCACACTTCCAAACAATGAATAAATAAATCAAGGTAAGAGCTAGCTGATTCCTTGTCTCAGGGGTTAACTTTTTGCGTTGTCATGCATGAGATCACGAATTATCTTCTAGAAACTAGAGATATCCTCTTGCTATCAGAACATATATATATATATATATATATATATCATGTTAGTGTCAGTGTTATTTTAATAATTTCATGAACACATGTTAAGAATTAATTTCCCTGTAAATTTAATCATAATACATATTGATTAGGGTTTTGAGTGGATGAGTTTTGCTTCATTTTTCATGCATGATTATTGTGTTAAAACGAGGCAAAGAAAAACAAATTAAGTACATACATTGAAAGTTATGGATCATTAATTAAAAAGCTCAATTAATTCCTGCTTAAAATTATTAATTAATTACTCGTGCATGTATTTTGATTCATAGGGATTCCGTAAAGTTGCAACTACCAGGTGGGAGTTTTGTAGCGACATGTTCCGCAAGGGTGGAAAAGAGCTGCTAAGTGAAATACGCCGTAGAAAATCACGGTCAAACAAGCCACAATTACCAGTTGCACAAACCCTATTAGCAGCTGCACCAATATCTAAAGATGATCAATTAGATAATCAAAGGTCTAATTCTTCAAATTCGTCATCATCTGGTTTCACCAGCCTAGTGGATGAGAATAAAAGGCTCAAGGAGGAGAATGGAGTCTTAAACTTGGAGCTCTCAAACATGAAAAACAAGTGCAAGGAGCTGTTTGATTTGGTCGCCATGTACACCAAGTATACAAATTTGGAGAAAGAAGACGAAGACGAATATGGAGGGCCAAAGCTATTTGGTGTTAGGCTTCAAGGAGAGAGGGAGGGAGGGAAAATAAATTAGAGAGAGAATTGTGGAAGGGCAAATCTTGTTATGTCTCAGTCATGCAAATAGTATAGCTAAGCTAGCTAGCCAGCCATGTAAAATAACATGGGAGTAAATACTTGTTCTAATTAATTAAGACACCCTTACGTTGTAATCACAATGAATAAATAAAAATCGCCTGATATATTATATGTAGGGGGCGTTGACTACGAACTAACTATACATCACACACATTAATTTTTACTTAAACTAATAGTTATTGTTGTTAGCTTATTTGAAAACAAAGCTACATAGGTACGTATTATCTTCTTAATTTAACTTTATTATCATTATATATATATATATATATATATATATATATATAAAAAGTAGTAGAAATGGACACATATAACCAGGGCCGATGTCTTAAGAATTTAGAAGTTCTGTGCGGAAAAAAAATAGGGACCCTTTCGCATATAAAAATACTAATTTTTTTATCAGCACCAATATATAAAGCACAATTTATATCAAAATTCATCATTAATTAAAATAAAAAATGTCAACGTCGAGTAACAACATTATCAATTAAAAGAAAATATAGCTAAAACTTCAATAAATTATCAATTAAAAAGAAAAGGTAGCTAAAATTTAAATAGACAATAAACTTCACACGATCGCTAGCATTATTCTTGCATTTTTTGCTGCAAAATCATCAATCAAACTTCCATAATCAATTTTCTACATATACACAAAAAAAAATCAGGACCCTCCGAATTTGAAGACCTTGTGCGATTGCCCCTTCTGCACCCCTCAGGCTGGCCCTGCATATAACTCAATAAAAAATAAATAAATAAGGGCGCTTATCATTTAAATATGCTTTGTGAGAAATTATTTTATAGAGCCAAGGGCGGAGCCACACTTGGGCTAAAGTGGGCTGTAGCCCGGGTGAGAATGCGGGAGTGCTAAATAGGGGAGTGTGCTGAGAATTAAGAAAGCTATGAGTGCTGAAAGCTAGGAGAGGCATGCCTTGTCTGATATGAAATTATAACAGAGCATGGATATTACCAGCTCTCCTTATTCTAGTACTCCACCCGCCCCATTCCATTTCCTTCCTCTCTAACTGCCGAACCATATATACTCCAAACATATGACCAAATCTTCTTGGGCTCTATTATAATCATCAAATTTGGCAAGGCAATAAAGGAGTAAAGCTTATTGCACTGAAGTTAGCATCAATCGGCATTAGAAGAGGATAACAGGGCTGTCGCACCAAGAAATTGATATTAGGAAGCAAGTAAAGAGGTAAGTATGAAATTATATTACATTTTCAGATATTGAATATACATATATTTTCGAATATGGACAAATGTGGGGTTAATTGTGGATAAATTGTTATGATTGAGCCGTGTCAATTGGGATTTAGTAAGAAGGAGATTAGTTGTTGGTAGTTTGGTGTGCGGAGTAATAAGGGAGAAATTTTTTTATTATGGGTTTAACACTCCTGAAAAAATTATGATCTATGCCCCTAAAGCTAATGCACACATGATGTTTGATAAAACACCTCAAAGAGGTTTAATGCTTAGAAGTTTGTAGTTGGTAGCCCAGGACGGAAAAAATTCCTGCCTCCTGCCTCCGAACCATATATACTCCAAACATATGACCAAATCTTCTTGGGCTCTATTATAATCATCAAATTTGGCAAGGCAATAAAGGAGTAAAGCTTATTGCACTGAAGTTAGCATCAATCGGCATTAGAAGAGGATAACAGGGCTGTCGCACCAAGAAATTGATATTAGGAAGCAAGTAAAGAGGTAAGTATGAAATTATATTACATTTTCAGATATTGAATATACATATATTTTCGAATATGGACAAATGTGGGGTTAATTGTGGATAAATTGTTATGATTGAGCCGTGTCAATTGGGATTTAGTAAGAAGGAGATTAGTTGTTGGTAGTTTGGTGTGCGGAGTAATAAGGGAGAAATTTTTTTATTATGGGTTTAACACTCCTGAAAAAATTATGATCTATGCCCCTAAAGCTAATGCACACATGATGTTTGATAAAACACCTCAAAGAGGTTTAATGCTTAGAAGTTTGTAGTTGGTAGCCCAGGACGGAAAAAATTCCTGCCTCCGCCCTTGCATGAAGCACTAATGTTCTTGGCAGGCACTCACCATGTGTGTAGTAAAAAAATATTAAAATAAAATTAGGGTTGATAAGGAGTGACCTGGCCTGAAGGACAGAAAAGAGGAATAATTTTTATCCCATTTATATTAACATGCAGTGACACAGTTTCAAGAAGGGTTGTAATATTAATACTCAAAAACAAGAGTACTTGTTATATATATATTAAATTTTATATCATCATTAATTATAAAACCTAACTCAAAGTCTAAAGAAAATAAAGCTTTAATTTTCGATGCTTCCAGCTATGTAAAGGGAAATTAAAGGTGATACCACTTGAAATTAATTACAGCTTATATATATATTGATCCCATAATTATATATATCTTACCATGAAGTATTGTTTATCTCTTCATAGAGAGAAGGTCGACAAGCTTACAAACGAGCCATTGGAGCCATGCATGCATTTTAAAATAATTAATGCTGAATTCTATTTTAAAGCATCTCTAGTCTAGCTACAGATAAATTAGTTCCTCTTAATGAAAGCATACTGATCCCAGTTTGGAAAAGAAATATTACCTGAAAAAAAAAACATTATTAATTGGTAAGTAGGAAATTATACTATACTTGGAAGAGTAGAGGTAAAAACATGCATGGTCAAGTAGAAGATCATGATGATATACATAATTTCTTTTCCTAATTTCTGGGGACATATATAGATTTGTTTTTCTTAAAAGTATTACTCCTTCCGCCTCATGATAAAAGTCCTTATTACTATTTCAGGTAGTCCCAAGTTAAATCATGTCTATTAACCTTAAATAATCTATGTTTTACAATAATTTACCTATAATACCTTTAATATTAATTATCATATTTCTATTATTAATTTATGCATATTCATGCAAACATCACTACAGAAAACTATACAATTAAATTAAATGAGAATTTAAATATGGAAAATTTTATTTTTTTAATATAAGTAAAAAGTCAACCAATACTTTTATGTTGAAATAATATCAAGTAAGTCACTATATAGGATAGGCTAGCTAGAAATAGAAGTGGTGGAATTTAATTAGGCAGTGCTCTGAAGATAGCTAGCTCACGCATGCAGTGCGTGCATTTCGTTAGTTAGTTGGATCGCAAGAGTGAATTTTTTATATAGTTGAATTAAGAACAGCTATGCGGGGTAGCACCTGCGTTCAAAAAAAGAACAACGTATTTATGTATGTATACCTGCAAGCGGGGGCGGAGTCACGTTTGGGCTGGGTAGACTCTAGCCGGGTGAAGTTTTTGACAGTTTCTTGCTTTTCATCTGTTCCAACCTTTTTTTCTTTGTTTGGACTAAAAACTCCATCAAGTTCTTAAGGGATTGAGGTTATTAAGTATTGAAATTAAAGTAGAAGTGTTGTCCAAATGAAGAATTGAATTCAATCAAAGCAAGTTGGGAGCAAAAATTGAATCAAGGATTCAAGTAAAAATATCAAGCAAAGAGGTAATTTAGTTTATACTTGTTAAATTCGTGAATTTGAGATGAGTGAATTTGAAATTGCTTTGTTGATGTGATGGGAGATTATATATATGCTAATTGGAGTAATAAGGATAAATTTTTTGGCTAAGCTCCATCTAAATGCTTATGAAATCTGGGATTTTAGAATACGCCTTCAAGGTGTTTGAAATTTTGCCTCTAAGAGATTGTTATGTTAAAACTTGTGAATTAGCCAATGTTTTGGGCAAGGTAACCTTTATATATATTTTGCATTTATGATTGATCTTGGTGGGACAATTTCTTGTGTATATACTTAGCTCCGCCCTTGCCTACTAGTCTAGTCTGCTAGAGATCGATGTTCTAGTTGTGACTACTTATGAACAACATACTATATATATATATATATATATATAATTCACATTCACAATAGAATTAATCTACTCTACTCTCAGCCTACCCTTTAAACTTCTAGATGGATGTCCTAATCAATAAGAAAATTACTCCAATTAATTTTTTTTAAGGTTTAGGCTCACAGCCGGCCTCCTTTCCGCTCTTTTTTCTCTTCTCACTTTTCAGTCTAATCAAAAACCCTAGCCTTTATCTAAGCTATGAGAAATGATTTTTTTTTTTTGAGATACTCTTCCTTAAATCTCTCTTATTTTAATCTAATAAATTATTGTCCCTTCTTGTGAAATTTGTTTTTCTTTTTGTGAGACCTATCGTCTCCATTAGATGATTAACTTCTTGCTCTTTTGTGAGGAGATTTCATTATCATCTCCCAGACTCCATTTGGGAGATTTTGTTTTCTTCCTTTGGGAGATTATTTTTGTTCGTGAGACTTTTTCCAGTACATGAATTGTTGAAGATGGATTATTCAGATATGGATGTGGCGCTTTCATTTTGGCTTGTTTTTTCATTGCTCATGCTTAAAAAGGGTCCGAATCTGTGTATTTTATTATTATTTTGGGAATATGACTGTATTTTATGAGTTTATTTGGTGTCTACTAGCGTTATCGCTTTTTTTCCTGATTATCTGTCATTTAATTTTAAAAAAATACTATTTGAGTTTATTTTTTATAATTTTTTCATCTTTTGTAACAAATTACAATTTTAATATATTTCAGTCTTTTGGAGTGTTCGATCAAAAAAAAATTAAATGTACTTTCCCACTTAATTTATTTACTCCATCTGGAAATTAATATGCAGATTTGCAAATCAATACAAAACAGTCATAGAATTTTAATACTAATCACTCTAATTAATTTCAAAATTAGAGATATATTTTTAAAAAATAATTTTTTATTTAATTAAAAATAAAAATAATTATATATTAAGAATTTTATATCATTTTTTACGAGGGCTAAAATTAAAGAATGGAACTCTAATTATTTAATGGCGTAGGGAGTATTAACTTTAGAATGTTTTGTTGAGTACTCAAAATTTCTGCCATTGCCATCATTTTCTTAATTTCACTTTTTCTTAGGTTTGTTGATCATTAGTCACTAGTGTACCACTATTTAATTATGCTTCGACATGAAGGCTCTCTCCACCTAATTATTAGTGGGGCTGTTTGAAATTTTAACAAACCCAAATTTGGACTTACATATATATAATCTCATTCTCATGTCGATATATGTGCAGGTGAAAATTCAAACTAAATGATGCCACTAAGAATGGGAAAGATTTGAAGGATAAAGACAGCATTGACACTTTCCGACTTCTTTTATTTTTTGACTTTTTAAAAAAGAGACACCCCTTTTTATGATTTGCTAAATAAATAAGAGAAAAAAAAGGAATTAATATGTCTTTCTCCAATTTGAAAATGATTTTTGTCTTAATAAAAGCTTATGGTCTCGTTGAATATATTTTATGAATGTTATTAAATGAATTCAACGTTAACATGTTAGCATTATATATATATTATTAAGATCCAAATTTTATGAATAAGATTTAATTTTTTTTATATATTATTTTAAAATAGTAAGGTGTTGATTTGATAAATGTGATAAGTTATGGATGAAATATGCAAAGTTTACAAAGTAAGCAAGTGGTTATAAAATATTCGTTGTGTCGGGGAACATTCATTTGGTCGAGGAATATTTTTTTTATTGGAGAATATTCGTACGACGGCGCAGTTATTGATGGACCCCACAACAGGAATGAATGTCGGATATAGAAAGCGACAGAAGTAACCTTTTTATAAAAATAACGGCAAAACTGTTACCGTTAGTACTGTTGTAATACCCGGTGGTTAAAATACATTAATGCGTGGTGTTGCACAGTAGCACACGGTATTGCACAGTATTTTGAATTATTGATTCTGACGTAGGAAGTCACTTACTCAATTATTTTTAGAGTAATTACTGTTCAATATTTTATATTATTGATTCAATAATTGCATAATATTTTATTGGTTCAATATTTGTTACGTTGATATTTTATATCAATAAGTGCTACTTTGCTATTTTATATTATTGATTCAATAATTGTCATTGCACATTATTTCAAATTATCAAATCAATAATTTATATTATTTGAATAATATTATTAGATAGCATTATTACAATGTATAAGAAAGTTCTGTTTAGGAAGAGGTTAATTAATTGCGCGACAGTAAGGAGAAATCCTTATCGAAAGGCCTCCTCTTTTCTGGGAACGACCTGGTTGTCAATATTGTAGTTCTGTAATATTATTTGTAAATAATTAATTTTTGATATATGATATGGAAATATTTATTCAATGTGAATTTAAACGGAGGAAATTTTTAACATGCGACATTTGTTGAAAGTTGGTATTTTATCTTCTCCGATAAAAGTAATTCATTCAAATATATTATTATAATATTACTATTATAGTAGTATGATGTGATTATATAATAGTATGATTTTTATAATTTGAATGGTAACATTGTTATAGTAAATTCATGGTATAAAAGTTAAACTAGGTGGAATAGTGTAAATTGAATTTGAACTCTTATGATGCAAACAATGATGTCATCGAAGTGATGAGGTAAGCAAGGATGTCATCGGAGCGATGAGGTACGCAATGATGTCATAGGATCGATGATGTAAGCGATGATGTCATAAATTATGGCGAAAAGATTATTTTACCCTTATTCTGTCGAGCCTATAAATAGAAACTCATTTTTATTATTTTTCACCAATTCACTAAAGCTATAGAGAGAGAAAGTATAGAGAGAATTAGAGAGAAAGAAGAAGAGTATTCTGCTATTACACTAGTACAGTCTTCAAATTTTAAAGTAAGGGGTATTATTTCTTTCGTATTCATGAAGAGAGTTATTTTTTTTCAATATTCGTAAGGGTTGTTATTCCATTCTTTATTATTCTGTTGGAATAACTTGTCTACGCGGACTACCGCATGCATGGTGAAATTCTGTTGTTATTTCATTCTTTATTATTCTGTGGGAATTACCTGTCTAAGCGGACTACCGCATGCCTAGTGAATAACCCTTCGTATTCAGTTGTTATTAAATTGTGAAAATAATCTGTCTGAGCGGATTACTGCCAGACGGGTGAAAATTCAATTGCAATTTCGTATATTATTTCATTTCAGATTTCTAACTCTAAACTTACTACGGTAAGTATTGCTTCTAGAATTCCTGAAATGATCAGAAATTTCTTGAGTTTTGCGCTTCATCTAGTATCATTTCATCGGAATAATTTTCTGAACTTTCTCGTGAAATTCTTATCTTTTCATGTCGAGTTACTATTCACGGTAAAATAAATAATTTTTTGATTGTGTCCAAGTTTTGAACTTCATTCTTGAATTTTATTTCACAATTGATTATTACGGAGTATTATTGAACTTGGATAAACTAAATTACGAATCCCTAATCCTTGTCATTTATCTCACTAGATTCGTTTCTTATATTGTATTTCATCATCCTCAGTACTAAATGGTGATATAACTGAATATCTTTGGCCTGTAGTGCAAAGATGAAATATTACTTGATGAATATCTTTGGCCTGTAGTGCAAAGATGAATGATTACTTGATGAATATCTTTGGCCCGTAGTGCAAAGATGAACAGGTGTTGAGATGAACATGACCAACTGGTGATACAAATGAATATCTTTGACCGTAGTGCAAAGATGAATATTGATTTGAGATATATATTGATTGATATTACAGGGGTAAAATATTGATGATGGACTTGTAAATCATAGAAGATAGTAGACTTCATTCTCTACTTAACTCTTCTAATGAATTGTTATTTTCGCTGCTGAATATTAATCTAAAACTTGTTCTCCATTATATTTTATCTGAACTATTGAAGACTAACGATAATTTATTATTCAGTATCTTAGTCATAATATTTTTTACTGGGCTAGTTGAGCTCACCCTTTTCTTCCATTGTTCTCTTCAGAAAATGGGAATATCACTGGGACTAGTCGGGGATCAGAGTGATGGTCAGAGTTAGATCAGTAGAAGTCCTCACTATTCTATAAAATAGTGGGATAATGATTGTAATTAATAAGGAGTTAATTTGAATGTTTATATTTCGTATTATATACGATTTGTAATTGAAATTCATAGTTTGTGTGGTCGTAGTTTGTACTGACCGTATGTTATAAAAGATTGTATTTGAATTCTGTACCATGTATTTGACGACTCAGAATGGGTTGGTATTGAACCTATTTTGGGGGCGTCACATACACACACACATATATATATAATAGTAATCCATAATAAACAGTTGCTATAAATATTATTCTAGCAAACAGATCTTACACCGTTAATTCAGAGATTCAATAGCTCAAAAATAAAAAAATTTACTGACCGCTACTCTTAGTAATGATCAGAGAATTTTTTTTAGGCGGGTTCTATTAAGAGTTAAAGTTAGGAGAAATGTCTAAAATACCTCTACCCTAGTTAGATTTAAATAGTTTCACTGTATTAATTTGTAAAGTAATTCTAATTTATATTATAATATGGATTTTAAAATTTGAATAATCAAATTGTCACAATAATTGACAATATTAAATATTACATAAGAAATTATTTATACAATTAAATACATTAAATTTAATTGACAATGTTAAATTTTATTACATAAGAAATTAACATTGAATACAAATGATAATTTTAAATTTTATTACTTAAAAAATATTTATAAAAATAAATATATAATATATAATTGACAATGTTAATTTTTATTACTTAAGAAATTATTTATACAAATATTTTATACATTGAAACTATTTAAATCTAACTAAAATGGGGGTATTTTTAGACATTTTTTCTGGCCTTAATTCTTAGTAGAGGCCAGCAAAAAAAAAGTTCTCTGATCGCTAATAAGAGTAACGGGCAACAAAAAGAAATTTTCACCGGCCATTACTAAGAGTAGCAGTCAGTAATTTTTTTTTTATCTTTGGGTTATTGGATTTGTGAATTAACGGTGTAAAATTTATTTATTAGAATAGTGTCCATAATTACTATTTGCTATAGATCACTACCTTTATATATATATATATATATATATATATATATATATATATATATATATATATATATATATATATATTTTGGTATACCTCTTAAGAGAACTAGCTCATGATTCCGTGCAAATCACGAGTTTTGTTTTGTTATAAAATTAATGTATTATTTATATTTTATACATTATACTATACTAATATATTAATTCTGCTAATAATAGATTAATATTGTGTAAAATAATTTTTATATAAAAAAAATATTTCCTTTTGAAATTTCATATTTAACTAATAATGTATAACTAATTATTAATGAAAAATTAAATAAATTTTAAAATCTAAAATAATAATTCTTTTACCTATATAATATAAATGATAGTATTTCTCTTTAAAATGATTTATTTGTGTCTATATTCCTATGTTCATCTATTTATGTAATAATAAAATCTTAATTAAACTGAAATAATTATACTTATTTAATTTAATAATAAAAAATTATTATATAATAGAATATTATTTTTATCAATAATATGAATTTTAAATAACACTAATTAAATTAAAAAATATATAAGAATAAGAGATAGTGGTAAGCAGATAATTATGATAGTAAGAAATTAGATGAAAAGATTTTGAAATTAAATAACAAAAAAAATAGTTTATTTTACTAAAGTTTAGGTTTCTATTTCAACATTTTAGGGTTGTAGGACCATTCTCAATTTTTGGGGTTGATAGACTATTTTATGATATATATATATATATGATCTCTTTCTAAAGCGAACTAAAGGAACGGACTATGAACGAATTGGATAAAAAACAGGCATAAAAAACACGAGTTATAAACTTGTTGGGTGGGTCGTAAAATGGATCAAATTAATTACAAAAAAACCCATTAAATCTCAGATGAACCATCAATTTCTCTCTTTAATCCGTCCATCTCTCTAGCACACGGAATAAGGCTCAAAACAATCAAGTTCATCGACATAGTAATTAATAAGGAGTGAATTTGAATGTTTATATTTCGTATTATATACGATTCGTATTGAAATTCACAGTTTATGTGGTCGTAGTTTGTACGACCGTATGTTATAAAAGATTGCATTTGAATTCTGTACCATGTATTTGGCAATTCAGAATGGGTTGGTATTGAACCTATTTTGGGGGCGTCACAGTTGGTATCAGAGCTTAGGGATATGATCTTTGGCGGAGATCTGAGAATAGGAACTAGGAGGGGAGAGACGAGTAAAACCTTCGCTAGTGTGTCCTACCTAAGCTTAATTATTATTTAATTGGTCGGTTGGAACATAGGGTTAATATATGATATGTTAATTTATTTGATTAACCCTTGTTTTGTGGCAGTATTTGAGAATGACAGCTGAAAATCTAAACAATGGAGTGAATGAGACCGTTGAGACACCTTTAATCACCAACCAAGAGAACGTGTAACAGGAAGGCAACAATTCTCCTATAAACAACCCTACCGAATAAATGATAAATGACGGGATGTTTAGAAGCTTTTTGCAGTTCATGCAAAACCAGACGAGAGAGACTCGTGTTCATAATACAGGTGGAAATAACAACTCGCGGCTTGTCACTACCAAGTAGTTTAAAGAGTTGGGACCACCAGAGTTTCAGGGAAAGTCAGATCCAATCAAGGTAGAAAATTGGATTAAACAAATTACCAAGATATTTGATGTCTTGGGATGCACGGAGGAACAGAAGGTTCCATTTGCCACCTTTATGTTCCGTGGAGAGGCAGATTACTGGTGGAAATCTATGAAGCGTACCCAGCCTGTCGTACTCAAGATGTCTTGGGAGGGCGTTCCAAAAACTGTTCAATGACAAGTACTTTCTAGAAAGTATTCGTTACATGAAAGAGGTAGAGTTTATCAGAATGGAACAGAACAACATGACTGTGTTCCAGTATGAGGCTAAGTTCGTGGAGTTATCCCGATTTGCATCTCATTTGGTGGAGAATGAGGAACGTATGACGCGGATGTTTCTGAGAGGTTTGAAACCCGAGATTCATCAATACCTCATTTCTCACAAATTTTCTCTATATTCGGATGTAGTGAACAGGGTCCTAGTTATTAGAACGAGATAATGATTGTGTTCAACCAAGGGACGACAACTAAGGTCGTACCGGTGGCAGCAGTCATCGGAACATTGACAACCAGCAGGGAGGAAAGCATCGACAGCAACGGTAACCACTTCGGTGGTAATCGTGGCCATGATAATAGAAGAAGTTAGTCAGGGGGGAGATTTCAAGAAGAGAAGGTACAACAATGAGAACGTAAAAGCATTGATAGCAGCACTAATATCAACTGTTTCTAGGGGAGGAGAACGACCGCCGGTCGTATGCTATAAATGCGGGCAAGAGGGATACATCAGCCCCAACTGCACACAACAATCCAAGGTGTGTTATAACTGTGGAAAGGAAGGGTACATAGCTCGAGTGTGTCATGTAGCGAAACCAAGTCCAGCAGAGTTGGTGACTCCAAAGGCTATCCCTGACAAGTCAAAGTCAGTGGTTCTTGGAAGATCTTTTATCGTGACTGCCCAACAAGTAAGGAACCCGAACGAGGTTATTACGGGTAAACTAATCATAAACTCTTACGAAGTTTACACCTTGTTAGATACCGATGCTACCCATTCTTTTATTTCACCTGCTTGTGCTCAACGATTAAATTTGACACCTGAGAAATTAGACTTTGACTTATCTTTTGAAACTCCGTTGGGAGAAACTTTTGTTACATCCACACTTTATAAATCTTGCTTGATTCAGATTGGTACCCTTACCTTATCTGTTGATCTTATATATTTGAAAATAATTACATTTGATGTGATTTTAGGAATTGACTGGTTAACCACTTATCATGCCAAAATTGATTATTTTCGTAAGGTTGTTAGTTTTCATATTTCTAATCAACCTGTTGTGCGAATTCAAACCACCAAACCACTAAAATCAATCAATGTTATTTCAAGTCATAAAGCTATTCGTTTATTGAAAAATAGGATGTCAAGCTTTTTTAGCCCATGTCACTGATCTAAACCAGAATACGTCAAGGTTTGAATGATATTTCTGTTGTTAATGAGTTTTTTGATGTATTTTTCGAAAAAACTTTCCCGATCTACCCCCGAAACGTGAAGTTGAATTCTTTATTGACCTTGAACCCGGTACAAAACCCATTTCTAAAACCCTTTATCGAATGGCTCCTATAGAACTTCAGGAGTTAAAGGTCCAACTACAGGAGTTGTTAGACATCGATTTTATACGTCTTAGTACATCTTCTTGGGGTGCTCTTGTTTTATTCGTAAAGAAGAAAGATGGGAGTATGCGACTTTGTATTGACTATCGGGAGTTGAACCATGTCATCATCAAGAATAGGTATCCGTTATCCTCGTATTGATGACCTGTTCAACCAGTTGCAAGGTGCACTAATTCTTTTCAAAGATCGATCTTCGTTCTGGATATTATCAGCTGAAGATTAAAACTGAGGATATTCCGAAGACTACTTTCAGAACTCGATATGGGCATTATGAATTTTTAGTCTTGTCTTTTGGATTGACTAATGCTTCTAGCTGCTTTTATGAATATGATGAACCGTGTATTCAAAGAATATTTGGATCAGTTCGTGGTTGTCTTTATTGATGACATCCTCATCTATTCCAAAAGTCGTGAAGATCATGAGCACCACTTGAAGCTGGTACTTCAACGCTTCGTGAAAACAAGCTATATGCCAAGCTGAAAAAATACGAGTTCTGGCTTGAGGAGGTAGCATTCCTTGGGCATGTAGTATCAAAACGTGGAGTATCTATGGACCCGGCGAAGATTGAAGCAATACAAAGTTGGGAGCAACCGAAGTCGGTGACCGAAGTACGTAGCTTTCTGGACTTAGCTGGTTATTATCGGAGATTCGTGGAAGGATTTTCTCGAATCGCTACTTCATTAACTCAGCTGACTTGGAAAGATACAAAATTCGTATGGAACGTGGAACGTGAGAAGAGCTTTCAAGAGCTCAATAGGAAACTCATTTCGGCACCTGTTCTGACGATACTATCTGATTCGGATGAATTTGTCATTTACAGCGATGCTTCGGGCAAATGGTTAGGATGTGTTCTCATGCAACATGGGAAAGTCATAGCCAATGCCTCGCGACAACTCAAGGAATATGAGAGGAATTATCATACTCATGATCTAGAGTTGGCAGCAGTCGTTTTCGCGTTAAAGATCTGGAGACACTACCTGTATGGGGAGAAAGTGGAGATCTATACGGATCATAAGAACCTCAAGTATTTCTTCACCCAGTAGGAACTTAACATGTGGCAACGACGTTGGCTTGAGCTGTTGAAAGATTACGACAATATCATCCAATACCATCCTGATAAAACGAACGTGGTAGCTGACGCGTTGAGTAGAAGATCATATGCGAGAACGAATGTGATACTTTCAAAGTCTATTTTGTGTGATTTACAAAAGATAGAGATAGAGTTCAAGACTCTGAAGACCCATGCGATGATGTCAAGTATACTCGTAGAACCAGCTTTGATTGATAAAGTTAAAGCTTGCTCAAGCTACAGACCCGGAGATGATGAATATGAGGAAGAAGGTGCAAGAAGGTACTATTCCAGAAGCAAGAATCGATGAAGAAGGAATACTTCGAGCCAACTCCAGACTTTGTGTTCCTAGCAATTCTGATTTGAAGTATAGAATCATGATGGAGGCACATAACACACCGTTTGTAATCCATCTGGGAGTACCAAAATGTATCGTGATCTTCGACATACATTTTGATGGAGCAATATGAAGAGAGAGATCGCGGAGTTTATCTCGATGTGTTTAACGTGTCAACGTGTCAAGGCGGAGCATCAAGTGCCAAAGAGTCCATTGCAACCACTTGAAATTTCAAAGTGAAAGTGGGAACACATTGCCATGACTTTCGTTACGGGTCTTCCCAAGGTTTCTCAACGCATAGATGCGATTTGGGTTATTGTTGATAGATTAACCAAGTCTGCTCATTTCTTGCAGATACGAGAGACTTATTGTGACGCCCCTAAATTCGAGACCGCCACTTGGTCACTCGGATTCGGTTCGTCACGTGCTCATGGTAATACAATAATAACTAAAATCACACATTCACAGCAGAAGATCTAATTTAGAATAATATACAATGATTTATTATAATTATTCTCCCAAGTCTCACAACCTACAGTACTTAATAGATTACATAATGATATCGAATAAAACTTATTACATAATCCTACTTAAGCTTAAACATAGTCTGAAGACAGTCTTAATACAATATAACAATTTTAAACATAAAAGGAATAAGCTAGTCGGTAGCCTTTTCCTTGCCTTTGTCTTTTTCAGAGACACTTCCCTGTTCCGCCTTAACTGAAAGGTTTTAAAATAAGAAAGAATGAGCACAAATTGCCCAGCAAATAATATACAACAAGGGTGATGAGTATTATATCACGAGTTTGAAATATCGAAGTATAATCTCTAAGATAGTTCAGAGTTTCAGAATAATATCAGGAACAACTAATATCAACAATTCTCGAATCACATCTTTGGAATATGAAATGATAATTCAATATAGATCAACAGATATATATGAATTCAAAGTCTATCAACGTATCCAACTGGATAAAATAATTTATACTGAGCAGTCACTAAGGACTATTGAACATCTACTAGAATTATCAATATTAAACTAATAACACAAAAGAAACAAGTATAATAGATGATCAGTCTATAATACTCTATGTTATGCATAACCACAGTAATATTCACGCGTGTGTTGGGGCTTCCAACAATAAACACTCCCCTTACCATAAGGGTTGTTCAACTCAGTTTTCAAGATTTCTGCACCGATAAAAAAGTTTGGACAGTTTTATAAACATGTATATAGTCTAGCCGAATCAAGTGACATAGACACTTTCACAATATTTAAGAACAATACCAAGTTCAACATGAATAATAGCTTTCACAAGAGTTTAAACATACTAGCTCAAATGAACGAGTAAGACAACTTGCATTCAAAAAGATAAAGTTTAAATTCTCGCTTACAATATTCGTTGAATAAAGCAATACAAGGGTTAAGATACTTGCACTATAAATAAGTGTAAGTCAGGAAACTTGCATAATCATAGATTTTCTTGCATAAAATAAATGCGTTGGTTAGGATACTTGCCTTAAGCGTAGTTTATCCACGTAAATCCTAATATTGCTTCAAAGAATTATGTTATCCTATTAACGTATATATATATACACACACATTAGTTATACACATCGGATTCACATACTTGACATGTAAATTGAGCACATACATCAAGTTCTATCTTAGCTACACAATCAAATCGTATAACTATATATTAACAAACCACATAGTTTAATAATCAACTATAGTCCTTACTTGTAATTGTCTTAGAAAATCATACTTGAATAGTTTACGTCGTGTCCAACTATGTGAGTGTTCATATAGATCATGTGTAGCGACATAAAGAGTACTAGCATGCAACCCTATAAGTTCAGAATACAACCATGCAACGTGTATGAAACTTAGTTTGCAAACATATCCGAGTTAGTCTTTAACAGTCATTTTAAACCAAGCCAAAGCAATTTAGTTCATATAGGCAATTTCAAATCATATCTCACACCTAGTTAAGTTACGAGCATATGCTAGCAGGTTCGGACTTAAATAACACATGTTTCGTCGAGGGTTGTTTTCAAAATCATGAGTTCTCTTTTTATGTTAAGTAAACTATGAAAACATGTATTGCACAAGAGGGACTCCATAAATCATGTTACATTTACTTAGTATGAATTATAATTTCACTGCTCTCGGGCTGGACAAACAGATAGTCATTTCTGGGCCTGCCTGCACTGCAGCGATGCGGCGCAGGCAACGACAGCAGCAAGTTGGCGCTGCAGCTCTGGAGGCGCTTGTGGCGCGGACACAATACCTGGAATCGGCGTTGCGGCTTGGGGACGCTGGGACTGAGGCACTGTGGCGCTGCAGCGCGCAGATAACGCTGCACATCGGCGCTGCGGCGCCGCGATGCAGACTCAGTTACTGCAGTTCACGCTGCAGCCAAAATCGACCCAAAACTTTCCATTTCATCGATTTCAACATACCCATATGCTATTAGACTAACCTCTTTAACTTACTAACACATATATATGCTTATATAACAGTCAATCGCCTATTTATCAATTCCCAAATTCGTGAACTCCAACTAAATTCAAGAATTTGATGTTTTTACAGAAATTGCAGAGGAAAATGGAAATGAAAGACAAGAAAGCTATATAGTGGTTCCATCATGTATGTATGTTCATATAACAACAATATAAGGGTTCTACAACCCAAACACAATCTAATTTGATATAATCAAGAAATTAGATTTTTATAGAAAATGAAAATGAATAACAAGAAGAGGGATTATACCTCTGTAATACGAATTAAGAACTTGCTGCTAAGGAATTCTCTACTCTTCAGACTACTAACACTGATATATAAATGCTCTCAATTTATCTTAATCAAAATCTCAGCAAGTGAGTTTGTGAGGGAGAGAGTTCAATTTATAGAGGAATTCATACCTAGACAATACAGTTGTCCATCAAATTGAACCAACGGGATTTGTGAATTGCATGGGGGTTAAGGAGTAGTAGGTAGATTAGTTGGTGAAATAGTGAAGCTGTAGCAATCAGTCATTCTCCTTTATGATGATAGCTAGCAAGCTGAGTTTGTGAGTTTGAGGAAATAGGCTTTAGCTTCATGATGCTATGCACGTGAAAAGGAAAATGAGACTAATAATAAGGGACAACCAAAAATAAACTCAGCATTCATGCATATATACAACACTAAGGCTCAACATGTATATATCTACTGAGGTTGTATAATATATGGTTAGGCTATAATAAAATGCCATAATGTATTCCCAATGAATAAGTAATATGTCAATATAGTAAGGGAAAATTGTACACATACAACCCATGTACATTATTTTAATGTATATTCATATACACATTGTCACATAAGCATTTCATGATGCATTCATATGGCTTCAATAAATATGAATCTTATTATATGATTTCTATATATAATATAGTCACATAGATGTTGTATTACACTATATAATATAGTTGGCTATTATACGTTAGCTTGCATATATGAATTAATAAATTCATTATCTTATTAATTAACAATAATATTACTTAATCCCTTCCTCGTAATTATTAATAACACTTAATTAATAATCATAGGATTAATTATCACATGAATATAGATCTTATTATATTTATGAACACGTTGCTTATTATTATTATTATTATATTATTTGCAATAATAATCATCCCCACATCATCAATTAATTATCATTAATATTCTATAACAATTAATTAATATTCTACGATAACAATTAACAACAATTTATAATTAATTAATTGTTCACTTAATAAATCCTTCATCAATTAATATATCTCATCACTGTGCCACACAAGGCTTTCAACGAGTTTATCGCAACTCTATATAGTCTCAATTATTATAATCATTCCATTTAATATAATTGAGTTAAATCACAATTCATTTATATTTAAATAAATATTCATTCCCATTAATATATTCATTTAATAATATTAGAAAAATCTCGGGTATTACACTTATTCCCTTAAACGTCTTGCTTGTATGTACGTGAATGAGATTGTGAGATTGCATGACATGCCAGTATCCATAGTTTCGAATCGTGACACAAGATTCACATCACGATTTTGGGTCAGCTTGCAGAAAGCTATGGGCACGGATTTACGATTCAGTTTCGGCATATCATCCACAAACGGACGGGCAATCGAAAAGGACTATCCAAACTCTTGAAGATTTATTGAGACTCTGTGTTCTAGACTTCAAAGAGAGTTGAGATAAGTACCTACCATTGGTGGAATTCTCCTACAATAACAGTTATCAGGCAAGTATAGACATGACTCCATTCGAGACGTTGTATGGACGAAAATATCGTTCTCTAGTATGCTGGGACGACGTGGGTGAAGCAACATTGTTGGGACCGGAGTTAGTATGTATGAATACGAAAAAGATTCAAATGATCCGGCAACGTATACAAACTGCACAAGATTGACAAAAGAGTTATGCTGATCTTCATCGAAGGGACGTGGAGTTTAATGTCGGAGATCATGTATTATTACGTGTTGCTCCATGGAAGATAGAGTTCAAGACTCCGGGGACCCATGCGATGATGTTAATTATACGCGTAGAACCAGCTTTGATTGATAAAGTTAAAGCTGCTCAAGCTACAGACCCGGAGCTAATGAATATGAGGAAGAAGGTGCAAGAAGATACTATTTCAGAAGCAAGAATCGATGAAGAAGGAATACTTCGAGTCAACTCCAGACTTTGTGTTCCTAACGATTCTGATTTGAAGTATAGAATCATGATGGAGGTTTGTAATCCATCCTGGGAGTACCAAAATGTATCGTGATCTTCGACATACATTTTGGTGGAGCAATATGAAGAGAGAGATCGTAGAGTTTATCTCGATGTGTTTAACGTGTCAAGAGGAGCATCAAGTGCCAAAGGGTCCATTGCAACCACTTGAGATTCCAAAGTGAAAGTAGGAACATATTACCATGGATTTCGTTACGGGTCTTCCCAAGGTTTCTCAAGACATAGATGCGATTTGGGTTATTGTTGATAGATTAACCAAGTCTGCTCATTTCTTGCCGATACGAGAGACTTATTCCCTTGAACGTCTTGCTCGTATGTACGTGAATGATATTGTGAGATTGCATGGCATGCCAGTATCCATAGTTCCGGATCGTGACCCAAGATTCACTTCACGATTTTGGGTCAACTTGCAGAAAGCTATGGGCACGGATTTACGATTCAATTCGGCATATCATCCACAAACGGACGGGCAATCGAAAAGTACTATCCAAACTCTTGAAGATCTATTGAGACTCTGTGTTCTAGACTTCAAAGGGAGTTGGGATAAGTACCTACCATTGGTGTAATTCTCCTACAACAACAGTTATCAGGCAAGTATAAGCATGGCTCCATTCGAGGCGATGTATGGACGAAAATGTCGTTCTCCAGTATGCTGGGATGAGGTGGGTGAAGCAACATTGTTGGGACTGGAGTTAGTACGTATGATTACGGAAAAGATTCAAATGATCCGGCAACGTATACAAACTACACAAGATCGACAAAAGAGTTATGCTGATCTTCATCGAAGGGACGTGGAGTTTAATGTCGGAGATCATGTATTATTACGTGTTGCTCCATGAAAAGGAGTTACGAGATTCAAAAAGAGAGAAAAGCTCAACCCACGATTCATTGGTCAATTTGAAATCCTTGACCGAGTAGGAAATGTGGGCTATAGACTCGTCTTACCTCCAAGCATGTCTCGTGTTCATAACGTTTTTCACATATCTGTGCTTCATAAATATGTGAAAGATCCAAACCACATTATTGAGTTAGAACCAGACGAGATAGCCGAAGATTTAACATACGATGAGGTACCTGTTAAGATCTTGGATAGGAAGGAACATGTTCTACGCTCAAAGGTTATACTTCAAGTTAAAATTTTGTGGAGGAACCATGATATCGAGGAAATGACTTGGGAGTTAGAATCGGAAATGAAAACGAGGTACCTCACCTTTTCGACATATTAGGTACGTACGTCAATTTCGAGGACGAAATTTCATAAGGAGGGGAGGTTGTCCCAAATTTTATGAATAAGATTTAATTTTTTATATATATTATTTTAAAATAGTAAGGTGTTGATTTGATAAATGTGATAAGTTATGGGTGAAATGTGCAAAGTTTATAAATTAAGCAAGTGGTTATAAAATATTCGTTGTGTCGGAGAATATTCATTTGGTCGAGGAATATTCTTTTTGTCGAAAAATATTCGTACGACGGCGCAGTCATTGGTAGACCCCACAACGAAATGAATGTCGGATATAAAAAGCGACAGAAGTAACCTTTTTATAAAAATAACGGCAAAACTGTTACAGTTAGTACTGTTGAAATACCCGGTGGTTAAAATACAGCAATACGTGGTGTTGCACAGTAGCACACGGTATTGCACAGTATTCTGAATTATTGATTCTTACGTAGGAAGACACTTACTCAAATATTGTTACAGTAATTACTGTACAATATTTTATATTATTGATTCAATAATTGCATAATATTTTATTGGTTCAATATTTATTACGTTGATATTTTATATCAATAAGTGCTACTTTGCTATTTTATATTATTGATTCAATAATTGTCATTGCACATTATTTCAAATTATCAAATCAATAATTCATATTATTTGAATAATATTATTAGATAGCATTATTGGCAATGTCTAAGAAAGTTCTGTCTAGGAAAGGGGTTGATTAATTGCGCGCTAGTAAGGAGAAATTCTTATCGGAAGGCCCCCTCTTTCATGGAAACGACCTGATTGTCAATATTGTAGTTCTGTAATATTATTTGTGAATAATTAATTTTTTATATATATGATAAGGAAATATTTATTCAATGTGGATTTAAACGGAGGAATTTTTAACATGTGACATTTGTTGAAAGTTGATATTTTATCTTGTCCGATAAAATAATTCATTCAAATATATTATTATAATATTACATTATAGTAGTATGATGTGATTATATAATAGTATAATTTTTATAATTTGAATGGTAACATTATTATAGTAAATTTATGGTATAAAAGTTAAACGAGGTGGAAGAATGCAAATTAAATTTGAACTCTTATGATGCAAACAATGATGTCATCGGAGCGATGAGGTAAGCAAGGATGTCATCGGAGCGATGAGGTAAGCAATGATGTCATAGGATCGATGATGTAAGCGATAATGTCATAAATTATGACGAAAAGACTATTTTACCCTTACTCTGCCGAGCCTATAAATAGATGCTCATATATTCATTATTTCTCATCAATTCACTAAAATTATAGGGAAAAAAGTATAGAGAGAATAAGAGAGAAAGAAGAAGAGTATTATGCTATTAAACTAGTGCAATCTCCAAATTTTTAAGGTAAGGTATTATTTCTTTTGTATTCATGAAGAGAGTTATTTTCTTTCAATACTCGTAAGGGTTATTATTTCATTCTTTATTATTCTGTTGGAATAACCTGTCTACGCGGACTACCACATGCATGGTGAAATCCTGTTGTTATTCCATTCTTTATTATTCTGTGGGAATAACCTGTCTACGCGGACTACCGCATGCCTGGTGAATAACTCTTAGTATTCAGTTGTTATTAAATTGTGAAAATAATATGTTTGAACGGACTACCGCCAGTGAAAATCCAATTACAGTTTCGTATATTGTTTCATTTCAGATTTCTAACTCTAAACTTACTACGGTAAGTATTGCTTCTAGAATTCCTGAAATGATCAAAAATTTCTTGAGTTTTGCACTTCATCTAGTATCATTTCACTGGAATAATTTTTTGAACTTTCTCGTGAAATTCTTATCTTTTCATGTCGAGTTACTATTCACGAGTTACTATTCACAGTAAAAAAAAATTAGATTGTATATAAGTTTTGAACTTCATTCTTAAATTTTGCTCCACAATTGATTATTACGGAGTATTATTGAACTTGGATAAACTAAATTACGAATCCCTAATTCTTGTCCTTTATCTCACTAAATTCGTTCCTTATATTGTATTTCATCATCCTCATTCCTAAATGGTGATATAACTGAATATCTTTGGCCTGTAGTGCAAAGATGAAAGATTACTTGATGAATATCTTTGGCCTGTAGTGCAAAGATGAATGATTACTTGATGAATATCTTTGGCCCGTAGTGCAAAGATGAACAGGTGTTGAGATGAACATGACCAACTGGTGATACAAATGAATATCTTTGACCGTAGTGTAAAGATGAATATTGATTTGAGATATATATTGATTGATGTTACAGGGATAAAATATTGATGATGGACTTGTAAATCATAGAAGATAGTAGACTTCGTTCTCTACTTAACTCTTCTAATGAATTGTTATTTTCGCTGCGAATATTGATCTAAAATTTATTGTCCATTATATTTTATCTGAGTTATTGAAGACTAACGATAATTTATTATTCATTATCTTAGTCATAATATTCTTTACTGGGCTAGTTGAGCTCACCCTTTTCTTATATTGTTCTCTTCAGGAAATGAGAATATCGCGAGGACTAGTCGGGGATCAGAGTGATGGTCAGAGTTAGATCAGTAGAAGTCCTCACTATTCTATAAAATAGTGGGATAATGATTGTAATTAATAAGGAGTGAATTTGAATGTTTATATTTCGTATTATATATGATTTGTATTGAAATTCACAATTTATGTGATCGTAGTTTGCACGACCGTATGTTATAAAAGATTGTATTTGAATTTTGTACCATGTATTTGGCGACTCAGAATGGGTTGGTATTGAACCTATTTTGGGGGCGTCACACACACCACACACACACACACGCACATATATATATAATAGTAATACATAATAAACAGTTGTTATAGATATTATTCTAGCAAACAGATCTTACACTGTTAATTCAGAGATTCAATAGCTCAAAAATAAATTTTTTTTACTGATCGCTACTCTTAGTAAAGATCAGAGAAATTTTTTCTAGGCGGGTTCTATTAAGAGTTAAGGTTAGGAGAAATGTCTAAAATACCTCTACCCTAGTTAGATTTAAATAGTTTCACTGTATTAATTTGTAAAGTAATTCTAATTTATATTACAATATGGATTTTAAAATTTGAATAATCAAATTGTCACAACAATTGACAATGTTAAATTATATTATATAAGAAATTATTTATACAATTAAATACATTAAATATAATTGACAATGTTAAATTTTATTACAAAAGAAATTAACATTGAATACAAATGACAATTTTAAATTTTATTACTTAAAAAATATTTATAAAAATAAATATATTATATATAATTGACAATGTTAATTTTTATTACTTAAGAAATTATTTATACAAATATTTTATACATTGAAACTATTTAAATCAAATTAAAATGGGGGTATTTTTAGACATTTTTTCTGACCTTAATTCTTAGTAGAGGCCAGCAAAAAAAAAGTTCTCTGACCGCTAATAAGAGTAACGGGCAACAAAAAGAAATTTGCACCGGCCATTACTAAGAGTAGCAGTCAGTAATTTTTTTTTATATCTTTGGGTTATTGGATTTGTGAATTAACGGTGTAAAATTTATTTATTAGAATAGTGTCCATAATTATTATTTGCTATAGATCACTATCTTTATATATATATATATATATTGGTATACCTCTTAAGAGAACTAGCTCATGATTCCGTGCAAATCACGAGTTTTGTTTTGTTATAAAATTAATGTATTATTTATATTTTATACATTATACTATACTAATATATTAATTCTGCTAATAATAGATTAATATTGTGTACAATAATTTTTATATAAAGAAAATATTTCCTTTTGAAATTTCATATTTAACTAATAATGTATTACTAATTATTAATGAAAAATTAAAATAAATTTTAAAATCTACAATAATAATTCTTCTACCTATATAATATAAATGATACTATTTCTCTTTAAAATGATTTATTTGTGTCTATATTCCTATGTTCATCTATTTATGTAATAATAAAATCTTAATTAAACTGAAATAATTATACTTATATAATTTAATAATAAAAAATTATTATATAATAGAATATTATTTTTATCAATAATATGAATTTTAAATAACACTAACTAAATTAAAAAATATATAAGAATAAGAGATAGTGGTAAGCAGATAATTATAATAGTAAGAAATTAGATGAAAAGATTTTGAAATTAAATAACAAAAAAAATAGTTTATTTTACTAAAGTTTAGGTTTCTATTTCAACATTTTAGGGTTGTAGGACCATTCTCAATTTTTGGAGTTGATAGACTATTTTATGCTATATATATATATATATATATATAAAAGATTTCTTTCTAAAGCGAACTAAAGGAACGGACTATGAACGAATTGGATAAAAAGCAGGCATAAGCTTGTTTGGTGGGTTGTAAAATGGATCAAATTAATTATAAAAAAAACCATTAAATCTCAGATGATCCATCGATTTCTCTCTCTAACCCGTCCATCTCTCTAGCACACGGAATAAGGCTCAAAACAATCAAATTCATCGACATAGTAACATAGCTCTTACAAGTAATGGTGGCTATAAGGTTCAGCAGTTGGGAACAGGAAATCTCATCAGCAGAGAGGTATAAAATAAAAGTACTATAAAAGAAAGTAAATTATCTTTTCTTTTATGGGGATTTATAATTTCATCAGTCCAGTCCAGTCCAGTCCAGTCCATATGAAGTGAGGTAATTTTCATGTAGCCCAAGCTTCAGAAAGAGTATAGAAGTAATTCTTATATTGTTTGGGCTTCTGGCCCGTAACCGTACGTACGAACTATTGTGAAGAACAAATTAATATGTTCAAGAAAAATTATTATGAGCAAAAAGTTACAATCACTTCTAACGCTCCCATCTCTTTCAAATCTTCGTCTCTCTCCTCTCGAATGTTTGCATCCGAGGTCTGCAGCCGCCATAAAACTTCGTCCGGTCAAAACACTAGCCCAGCTTTGTCCCCATTTTCTATCTCCTCTTCATAAATCTCAAAACCCAATATCCATATATTCTAAACCTTTACTAAACAAACAAAAATATCATGAAACAATGACATTAATTTGATAGTAATATATAGGACAAGATCCTCCTCAAATCCATGAAACTCTCAGTTCTCTTTTCACAATTCGCAAAATCCCACAGGTTCCGCACCTCTCCCTCCATATCCAGTGACATTCTTAACCTCATCTCCACCGTTAATCCAATGGAACACGCTCTCGAGAAGGTCGTCCCATTCATTTCCTCTGAAATCGTAACTTCTGTTCTCCAAGAAAATCAAAACCCACAATTGTCTTTTCGTTTCTTCATCTGGGCTGCTAGAAGAAAGCAATTCCGTAGCTGGGTTTCTCATAATTTGATTGTTGACTTGCTTGTTGGGGACGGTGGTATTGATTTGTATTGGAAGATTCTAGAAGAGCTTAATACTTCTGGGTTTTTAATATCTTCTGACGCTTTCGCGGTACTGATTGATGCTTATTGGAAGATGCTGAAGGCCGAAATGGCCTTGGAATCATTTGGTAGGATGCCTGATTTTGATTGTAAACCTGATTTGTTCACTTATAATTTGATATTGCATATTATGGTTCAGAAAGATGTAATTTTGTTGGCATTGGCAGTTTATAATTTGATGTTGAAGTCCAATTGTAGCCCAAATTGCTCTACCTTTAGTATATTGATTGATGGGTTATGTAAAAGTGGGAATACTAAAGATGCGCTTCAACTGTTTGATGAAATGACTGAAAGATGTATTATACCTGATAAAATTACGTATACTGTTATCATTTCGGGTTTGTGTCATGCAAAGAGGACTGATGTTGCTTATGGACTTTTTAATAAGATGAAAAGTAGTGGGTGTACTCTGGATTCTATTACTTACAATGCTTTGCTCAATGGGTTTAGTAAATTGGGTAGAATAGACGAAGCCTTGGTGCTTCTCAAGTCTTTTTTGAGGGACGGGTATGTTCTTAATCTGACTGGATACAGTTGTTTGATTGATGGTTTACTTAGGGCAAGGAGGTTTAATGAAGCTCGTGATATGTTTCAGGAGCTCACTGAGGCTAATATTACACCTGACCTTGTGTTGTACACGATCATGCTACGGGGATTATCTGAAGCAGGCAGGGTAAAGGATGCATTGACATTGCTGAGGGAGATGACAGAAAGGGGTATAATACCGGATACTCGCTGTTACAATACCTTGATCAAAGGATTTTGTGATATGGGTCTCTTGGACCAGGCTCGGTCCCTTCAACTTGAAATATCGAATGTTGATCAATTCCCAGACTCTCACACTCACACCATTCTTATTTGTGGTATGTGTAGGAATGGTCTTGTGGAGGAGGCGCAAAAATTTTTCAATGACATGGAGAAGCTTGGATGCCTTCCTTCTGTTGTAACCTTCAATGCCCTTATTGATGGGCTTTGTAAGGCTGGCAAGCTTGAGGATGCTCAACTTCTGTTGTACAAGATGGAAATTGGGAGGAATCCTTCTTTGTTTCTTCGGCTCTCTCAAGGTGCAGATAGGGTTCTTGATAGTGCAAGCCTTCAAACATTGGTGGCTAAATTGTGCGATTCGGGGAAAATTCTTAAAGCTTACAGGCTTCTTATGCAGCTTGCTGATAGTGGGGTTTTGCCAGACATCTGGACTTATAACATATTGATTAATGGATTTTGCAAAGCAAAAAACATAAATGGTGCTTTGAAACTCTTCAAGGAGCTCCAACTTAAAGGGCATTCCCCCGATTCAGTTACATATGGAACACTCATTGACGGACTCCAAAGGGTTGGCCGAGAAGATGATTCATTTGCCCTCTTCGAACAAATGATTAAAAATGGTTGTACTCCTAGCGCAGCAGTTTACAAGGCGTTTATGACTTGGTCTTGCCGAAGGGGGAACTTTTCTGTAGCTTTTAGTCTGTGGTTGACGTATCTGAGGAGCCTTCCTGGTCGAGAAGAAGAAATTAAGTTAGCTGAGGAACTCTTTAAAGAAGGAAAGGTCTTTGAGGCAGTTTGGGAATTACTTAAAACGGACTGTAAGTTGAGGGATTTTGATTCAGCACCTTATATCATTTGGCTCACTGGATTGTGCCGGTTGCACAAATCAGAGGAAGCTTTAAAGTTATTTTCTGTTCTTGAGGAGTGCGGAGTCGATTTGTCTCCCGAGAGTTGTGTCATGTTGATTAATAGCCTTTGCAAAGTAGGGAATTTAGAGCAGGCAATAAATGTGTTTGTATATACTATGGAGAAAGGTTTCATGCTGGCGCCGCGAATTTGCAACAGACTGCTCAATCCCCTTCTTCGTTCTCCAGAGAAAACAAAGCATGCATTTGATCTCATGGAAAGAATGGAGTACGTGGGGTATGATTTGGATGCCCATCTTCATCGAAGTACAAAATTGCTCTCTCTTCGTTGATGGAACACGTGGGATTCTGAAACTGTAGCGCCTGGATGAAGAAGATACTTCTACGAAGGTATTACAATCAGAAGCTGATTCTTTTACTCGCATACTAATAAACCTCCTCCTCCTCTTTCCACCAGAATTATTGTAAAATTTCCATTAATCCTGGTGTTGGTTGTGCTTCAAAATTATTGGTTTTGGCAAAGTCCCACATTGCCTATTTTTAAGACATTCCTTGTGTATATTAGTACTTCTTGGTTTGGGCTAAGTAACTTAATTGAGAAAATAGGGATGGGCACGCGCACATGAGGACGGCTAAGGAATTGGGCTGGGGGCCAAGTTTGAATCTTGGACATCCGATCAGAAAATCTTAGTGCGTGTGTGCGCGCCCGCACAATGCCCGCGCAGTGGGGGGTGCCAATCCGGCTGATTTAGCCCTCGCGGGGTGCACCTAGAGTAGCCCGCTCTAAAATCCCTCATTTTATTATTCTAAGGTTAATTTTTCCCAACGTTCTTCTTCTCTGCTGTTATATATATTGATTTTTCCCAACGTTCTTCTCTACTGCTATATATACTGTTCGGTTCTTCCTTCAGAAAAAATATACAAACGTCGTCTCTCTATATCTCTATAATGCTGTTCCAATTTCTGGGCAATCCACAGACAGACAAGTCCAAAGTCTCCATCTGTGAGTGCATACAATTGGAGACTTCACCGTTGAATCCTGGAGGGTGATCGCCTGTAGCCCGTTTGTACCAGAGGTTATTACCAGTGGGGGCAAAGTCTCCATCTGTGAGTGCACACAATTGGAGACTTCACCGTTGAATCCTGGAGGGTGTTATTACCAGTGGGGGCGAATCACTTTTTAGGACAGTAGCTTCGCTACGCCTCGGTTTTCCAGATAAGTTTCCAATTTTTCGTTCTATTGGTCTTGTTAATTCTGCTCTATATTCCAACACCTGGTACTTAGGATACAGCTGTTTCCTGGTAGTGACAAGCTGATACGGTGCGCCTTTCATTGCATCCATAAAATTTTGTAATTTATACACCATGTTCTTTGTATCACTAATAATTGTTGAAAACAAAAAAGATTTGTTGCAGTGTTTTTGTTGGTAGTTAGAGTCGGGGTTATGTTTTCAATTAATGAAGAGAGCCTGGCCTGATGGATGTGAAAAGTTAACTGAAAGATGATTTTTCCTTGCTTCTAGGCTTGTTATTTAGATTTGGCCAGAATGGAACCCCTATGTGAACCTATCCTTTCGGATATACTTGAAATTTATAGCAAGGATTTTGGCTGGACAAGTGTTCTTTCTTTTCAACTCAAACCCTCATTGATGATTCAAAAGGCCATCTAAAATGTGTAAGTTTGTTTGAAGACTATGTATATTGCCTCTTTTATTTTTTCAAGGGTTGTTTGGCAAGTAAAGAAAAGTGGAAAGTACTGCTTGTTTTCAAGAGTTGGATAAATCACATCAATTATAAATTTATAAATGAAACTTGATCTTACACTTTGGAAGAAAATGCAAAAACAGTTTGGTGTAAAAAAAAATTCATATATAATTTACTACAACAAATAATACAAGAAGCATCCCAAAATTTCATTTTCATTTAACAAGTATAAATACAGTTATATCAGCTTATTGACAAATTCTAAAATCTGCAGAAGAGCTGCCATGAGTTCCATTGCTAAACTGATCCCAAAACCCAACTTAGGTCCATTCATTCCATTGCTAAAGTTGGATATCCCACAAATTCTGAACTCGTTGCACGTTGAACCATCCTAGTTTTGTTGCATCATTCAGATTACCAAGTGTGTGAGAGACCACATTGTACGACAAACATGCACTTTCTCCTCTAGGATTCTGCAGTATGACCAAAACATGGTCAATCTTCATGAAATGCAAAGATCCCGCATTGCTACCTCATACTTTCGTTCCATTGACCAATGCAGTGGAGTGAACTGATTGATTCATCATACAACTTGCTTGATGCAATTTGAACTCCGGATTTTCTTCTCAAGGATTCTGTCATAACATCAAACCAGATGGAAGTTCTGAGAATTGGCAGTAGTAAAGGCTCCTAACGAAAATATAATAATGTACAATACACAAACTGCATTCAGTGTGACCAACACCAGATTGAAACTGATTTAAAAAAACACCAGAGTGAACCATAACGACATTGACATAACATACTGTTTTTGTACGAGTGCACTAGACTTTAGTAATTTTCCAATGACACCACATAACAATTTATAATAGCAATAAGGTGATATCAAGTTTGCTGGATGTCTAAAAAGTTACACGAGTAGATTTGCATTGCTAAATTCATAAACTGACCCAGCCCTTGGAATCCAACTGACATCATACGATTGTCAAGGGTAGTTATTTGATACCGTCTCAAGAGTGAAAATGAAAATCAACAGGAATTTGACACCAGTTTATTAATAAATCATAATCAGTGCAAACACAATGAATTCCAGTAAGAAACATGAAAAGAAACTATTTTGAGATAACATAAAGGAAGATTGTATTCAAGTAAACCTACCAAAAAATACATATATTCAGAAAATACAATAATTTTACCATGGAATTTCATGCACCCACAATCTATTGCTGATTATTGTCACAAAAAATTTAGAAAATATAAATAACCGTTCCAATTTTAATTCAGGCATAAATTATCATCACTAATCATACAACTATAAAGAGATGAATCATGGGTTAGACTTCTTGTTTTTGTTTAAAGATAATTACCACTTTTATATCTCGGAAGGAGTAAGCTTTATCATGCTATGGAAACTAAAATCTTTCTAAGTGTTTAGTAATAAATACCACGAACAAGTTCTCTTACTCAAATTTTAGAATCATCCATCAACCTCATTTCATAGACATTCATACATGATAAGTTGCTACAATTGCTGGAGTAACTATCAATTATCATACCTACTCTTTCTTGTATGACAGCAGCATATTCAGTACCAACACTCTTTTGAGCAAAGGAGAGGATGTTTCGATACATCACATTTGAGGAACGCGTTCCAGCATCCTCCATCCACTGCATCACCTGCATCGGACAAGTAAGGCTTGATCATTTGATACACCCAAAACCAAAAACTTAGACCATCAGCAACTTATAACTTATAAGTCAGCATGAATCTATATTTAAACAAACAAAAAACTTCAGCATCTGAAAACTACATGTTTGAATGGGGTAATAGACAGATGGGTAAATTGCTTTCTCAAATTGGTGAAGTCCAGGTAATCCCCAAAAAGGCCTGGACCTCTAAAGGCGATCCACAAGGAATGGAATGTCAATATGAAACCAATACAAATAAAATCACCTTTGAATAATGCTGCCTTATCAGTTATCACAATGTTTCAAGCTGTGCCTAGTATCAGCTAAGCACTCAGACCAAGTAAACACTAAGAAAGAAAAAGAATACAAGAAAGCTTTAGAATGTAGAAAGAGATCTGTGGAAATTTTGAAGTCTGCCTTTGTGCCTGTTTTTATTTTTGTTTAGACGGTTGTTGGGAGGAAAGAAGTGAGAAGAAGAGGGGGGGATTGAGATGGAGTAGGTTCAAACTTTTGAAGTATAAACTTAGTCAATTAGCTACCACCTGCTCATTAAATCAAGACAGAAAATAAATCTGTCCTTTTACTATAGCAACACATGTTTGTTTTGGAATGGAACAATGTAACACATCTTATAATGATCTTCTGATGTATATTTTAGTCAAAAACGGAAAACTAGAAAATTAATCAACCAAAATCAAACAATATGCAGTAGCAACTCAAAATCTTCTTTACAAGTTTGTAAGGTTGCCTTCTGAAATCCATATTGACACTTGCTCATTATATTGACAAAGCAAGTAAAACTTAGGAAACAGCCATGCCTTCGCCAAACCAAGAGATGGAGAATTAAAATCTTGCTGAGTGAAAATCTGATAAAATTTACCTCAATATAATTCCTCCAATTCCAGCAGCCAAAAGATTCTTCAGTAGAATTGAATAAGTAGATAAGTTGATTTCCGTACCTGATGCCACTATCTTGTAGAACAACTGCAATGCAAATTTAAGGGGGAAACATGTGTCATGACGATAAGAATATTAATTTTAGTCATAATAAGATTATGATTACTGCTGCCTGCCACATAATTAGCGAAAAAATATATTTGTCCATCACTTGCTGATCTTATAGGTATTACAAATGTTAGAAAGGAAAATCATTATTTCCCTACACATGGACCTGTCTTCGGTGCTTTGTAATGATAACTTACTAACCACACAAGTCATTTTCAAGTACCTTCATCATGATCTCTATCTTCCCAGATTTTCCAATTGAATATAAAAGATTATTCAGAAGTCCAACTGAAATTACATCAAATGAAGGCTCCATCATGCTGATCAGTTCAATTATTGTCCTCCAATCTTGCAAACTTCACAAAAAAAAAATCAAAAGTTAATTTAAAATAACTCAAAAAAACAGAGAGAATCTGATTAAAAAAATAGATAGTGGAGCTGTCCAGTCCATTAGCATGCTAAAAGGCAGTCTCTAATTTCTTGGATCTCTGATGCAAAAGTTCACTTTCATATCACACAAGCTCACACACTAAGGACTGAGCTAATTATTTTATAGTCATTTACCATCCTTGCAAGTGGAATTTCCAATTTTTTGCTTACAAGTTGACCTTGTGCCATGATAATGTATTTAGTCAGAATACATGACAGTGATACTTAGATACTTCTTCTGTCCAGCCATTCAGAATCAATAGTAGCACAACTAAGAAAAATGAACACAACTTTGATAGCAAGACCACACACACATACAGAGGGGTGGGACATGACAATGCATCAAGCATGATTGTATGGGATAAGATTCACATAATATAGGACTTACATGCCACAAGGCGGACACCATGTCAAAGAAAATAGCATCACTAAAGGGAATCTTCTTTCTCCTCATCAACTCTGCCACGAAGAGAACTTTAGCTGGTTGGTTTCCTTTACTGAAAGCTCTCATCAGAGCCGAACAAGCAATAGAATCCAGCTGGACACTATCCATTTCCATTTCTTGAAAGAGTGCAAATGCTTTGTCCACATTTTCTGTAATATAAATTTATCGACATAAATGTAATTCTTTATGTCAGTGTCTGAACAATTATAACTTATAAGAAATTCTTACCAGCAGAACTATATGCATGTATCATTGTTGTATAAGCAATGGCATCAGGACAGTAACCAGCCATCTTCATCATAGTGAACATCGATTCTGCTTCAGCTAGTTGACCAAAGAGAGATGAGATGAGGTCTGATTTCCTTCTGGGAGAAAAATGTTTATTAAAGCCATGGTTTGCAGAAGCACTTGCCTGTTTACTGTATGCACAAATTGCAGAGGAGTACACCTCCTTGGACAAAGGAGTTTTTGAATTTACCATTTCATCAAGAAATTCAAGAGCCTCAGAATATTTTGACATCTTGCAACACCAACTAATCAGTAAATTGTAAGTAACGGAATCACATTTGACATTCTTCTTCCTCATAGAGCTATATAAATTTAAAGCTTTATCATATTCCCCAACAGTCATATAACTTCCAATGGCAGAGTTAAATGCAACAGTATTCAATTCGATGCCTCACAACTCAGCAGCAGAAAGTATGGAATCAATCTTCACCTTTTGACAGCAACGACCACAGGCAGCTAACAAGGTAGAAATTGAGACAATGTTTGGCTGCACTCCATCTTGTTCCATATCACGCAGCACATCCACGGCTTCAGCTAAATGACCATTAGATCCATAGGCATCAATTAGTGCATTGTAACTTAGTAGATTTGGCTTCCAATTGTTTCTTTTCATTGCTTCAAATACCTCTGAGGCCTTTTCAGGTTGATGTGATCTTCCATATGCATTGAGTAAAGATGTATAAGACACAACATCTGGGCGAAGACCATTTTTTTTAATCTCGTTAAAAACTAACAAGGCTTCTTTACTCATCCCAAGTGAAGCATAAGCACCAAGTAGAGCATTATATGATACAATATTAGGTGTCAGCCCTTCAGCAAGCATTGTGCTAAAGACAGCCTTGGCATTTTCAATCTGTCCGCAAACTGAATACAAATGAATCATGGTAGTAAACGTCACAACATCAGGGTCACATTCTGATCTTTTCTCCCTCATTGATTGAAAAATATCAACGGCTTTTTCATACTGTCTATTCTTTACCAGGCAATGTATAACAATATTAAGGGTAGTAGTATCAGGACGGACGTTGGCTCCTTTCATTAGTTCGAAGTAGGACAGTGCTTTTGAATATTGGGCTCAATATTGTGAGTCACCAGATCAGGCCCAACTCCATTTTCTGTCATTCTCTTGCAAACTTTCAAAGCCTCTCTCCAATTTCCCCTAGATCCACAAGCATTGATCAAGTTGTTATATGTTGACCTACTAGGAGGAAATCTGCACCGATATATATGGTTCAAAAGAGTATTCCACAGAAAATGCTAGTTACTTTATCAAGCTTCAACTGACGAAAAGAAACAAGCGAATCACAAGGATCTTTCGGTCATCAAAAGACAAATATAAAAATGTTATCCATGAAAGTGAAAATATAGCATTAAATAGGGTAATGTTATCCATGAAAGTGAAAATATAACATTAAAATCTCCTATTAAACAGATCATATATCCAATATGGAAGGGCCCTGCTAGCTATAACTCTGGAGCCTTGATTCCTTTGAACAGAAAGGTGATAAATGAGACCAACTGATACATATATAATTTCACCTTCCAGATTTCCTACAATGGAATAACAATTTTCATCAAAGTTAGATAATAAGCTATTACCAAACTGTCTTGACAATATAATTTCAAAGTTATCAATACTACTTGGTTGTAGAAGCCTAGAATATATGCTTCAGCAAACCAGTTTCAAACAGGTAGCTGTGTAATTATGTGAATGCCTCCAAACTGACAAGTCTATATAACACAAGAAAACAATGTCAAACTTGATTTCCATACACACTGAGACCGTGATCACAGAAGATTCATGTCCATTACCTACCAAAAATGCAACAAACCATGTGAACAAAGTAAAATTATCCCGAATCCAAAGTTGCAAACAAGGGAGGAAGCAAAGGGCAGAAACCATGAGAGAATTCACAAAAAATAAATATAATTGTAAATCAAAAAAGAAGAAAAGAAAAAAGATGTATGTTGCAAGTGTCAAAGACATTTTTATTTTCCTAAGATAATTCTTAAACTCGAAAGTAAAGAAGGAAGCTCACATCAGATGCACAAAGATTGATTAGAGGGAAGAATACAATTACACACAGCTGCCCGAAGCATGTCTTCCATTATATTCATTGCCCAACTGCCATTGACCAGATCGACCATGTGTACTGATTAGAGCATTGTAAGTTTCAGCATCAGGTTTGCACCTAGTGGAGTATTATCAAAATTCCGAACTATCAGCAACTGTACATAAGAAAACCAAATAGCCTAAGAGCAAACTTCATTTTTCCCATCACTATCTCAGTAAAAACACATTCGATGGGGAATTCAAGGAAACATAGGAACTATAACTTATGGATAGTGCTAATAGCAATAACAAAGCAGTGATTCCTTGGCAATATAAATATTAAGTTATAAATATAATCCCTCCCTCTCATTTTAACAAGATGAAATTTTTCTTCGTTGCACCACCTCCGGACTTCTGTACTTGGGAAACTTTGGCCAGTGATTTTCCCTTTAATACTCTATGTTCAACAAAAATAACAGCAGGCACAGCCCTACTGTGATCTACCATAAACAAATATTGCATTATCATCACACATGTCCTCCAGCGAGAAAAAGTCCAAATCTTGGTGAGTAAAGTCTGCTAAAGATCTGTTCTTTTACTTGGCTTCAATATTTTTCCCCCAAACTATGCTATTTGGCCAAACAAGGAGGAGGGAGAGAAAGAGAGACAGAAATAGAAGTTTGTGGAAAAAAGCAAGCATACCTCCACTTTTGCATCTCAAGAAACAATCCGCGTGCCTGATCTGTTTGATTGTGTCTAGCATGTAGCCTAATCATCATATTGTAAATATCATTTCGTGCACAATAGTTCTTCTGATTCTTCATCCAATGGAAAACTTGAACGCTGTGTTCTATAGAACCCATTTGCGTTATTTCCTGCACCATGCAAAATCCGATGAGTGTTAAACGTCAATTTTTGTAGCTTTACAAGATGCAGAGGACTTGTTAAGCATACATGAAAATCAATGGTTTACTGCAGAGTGCACATATGTTAAAAAGGTGAAAAATTAAGGATCTTGATTTGAACATAAGAATTGTTTGAATAGGTAGCTATTATTCTGGGTTTTTTTCATGGGGTCTTCAAAGTGAATAAGTCATCTAAAGACTAAACTTCTACCATATTATTAGATGATTTAATTTTTCTGCCCTCTCAATGATTGAGGACTGCAGAGTCAAGGCTAGGCAGGCATTACATATTTGTATTGGTTGGAAAATTGGTAAAGCAACATTCCCTTCTTTATTTTTATCTAAAACAAGATTTTTCCATTCAACTATATAATGTTTGTGGACTGTAAAGTCAGGAATAAGCAGGCATTATAATGTTTACTTTGGTGGGAAAACGCAATAAAGCAACAGTTTACTGCTTTATGTTTATCAAAAACAAGATCCATTCAACAATACCAATAAACACATCTAAGAAGACCTTTTCTATGCACTACTAATTACGGACCTTACGATGAGTGTCCAAATTCTTAATGGGCTTGTGTATAATGTCTTCTAAACTTCACCAGAACTACTACGTAGCACCGTAGCAGTATCTTAGCAAGAGCTTTTGTTCTAGGTTATACTATCATTTTATTTGTTACATTTGCCATATATCAAAGCTGCATCCCTTGGGCCTTAAATAGCTCTATATTTTGTAACTGGTGATTGCAGATTATCTCTACTGCGTTCTAGTCTACGATCATTGAATGTTAAGACTATAAGATCTAAAAATTTATTTACGGTCTCTTAGCATTTATAAGAAAGAAATTAATCAGTGGGCGGAAGGAAAATTAACATTTTGAGCAAGGGTTTTGATCGGCACGTTTCGGTTCATTCCTTATAAACTGTAATTCATACTTCAAAAAAGTATAACTAAGCAAAAATGGTCAAATCAGTCCATATTGAAGTTATTTATGGGAAATTTTATGCTAGAGAAACCTAAAACTTTATCTGCTAACACAAGTACGTAGTGCAACACTTATTTTGCAACAAAATCTACTATACAATAGCCCAAAAATCCAAATTATTGATCAATAGAGGAACAGAAACACCATTTTTGCTATGGACTAAACTCTTATGTCATTCTCATCCCATTGTTATCAAATCAGTTATGCGAAAATCTAAAACAATAATAAAAAGAGATATATTGTTTAGTACTCCCCCTTTTCCAGAAAAAAAGTTGCATTTACAAAATAAAATAAAAAAGTTTGTTCCAAAAAAAGAGTCTTATTTTCGTTGATGATAGTTTAACATGACACAATATTAACCTTAAGATCACAATTTTATCACCATGTTACAACAACCAAACTAAACACAAATTAAAGTCTGCAAATTTTGCAAATGGGACTCTTTTATGGTTGGACGGAGGGAGTATTTGAATTACCTTGATAAGGACTGGCAAATTCTTCCTAGCAAAGCGTCCGACCCACCGATTGAGCACACCCTCAATATCCTCCCAATGGTTGAGCTTCGAAATCTTCTGAACCACCTCAGAAATGGCCCAGTCCTTCTGGAATCGGTCTCCTTCCACTCGCAAACGGTACCGTTGGGACAAATCGTCCTTTCGCAGCCCACTAAGGTGTACTGACACTTGGCGGTTCCCTTTGTCGTAATTTACAGACACTTGCTTCTTCTCCTTCCAAGCGTCCTGGTTGTTTGGTTTGCTGCAGACAATTAAAAGGGTTTTCCGATGACTTTTAATTTTTCCGGTCGGAGGAGGGGGGTATGATTCGTTTGGATGGGCGAGGTTGAAGAGCTGCGAGTGTTGTAAGGTCGCCATGGTTTGTAATTGTGTGAGAGAAGAGAAAAGAGAGAAGATAAACCTTAGTTGGGGCCTGGGGGGGTTTTGTTTGAGACTAAAGTACATTACCTCGTGTGGGGTTTGGGCTTTAAAATAGAGTTTTGTGCATGGATTTGGGAGGCAATTTGGGCTTCAAATTGCAACATGTTAACTCTTAAATTAAGATTAGGGATTTAAGTTTTGATTTTTTTTTTATATTTTGATTTAATTTAAGTTTATTATTATAATTAATAGTACTTTTATTCTTTAAAAAATTAAAAACCGGTCACATTTAACCGGATAAAACTATGTATAATGTACTCCCTCGGTTCTTTAAAAAAATTCCAATTTTGACTTCTTTTTTTTCTTTTTTTCAATGTAAAAGGTTGAAATTTATTTGAGTTGTATAAATTTTTTTTAAATAATGCTAGAGACACAACTTATTCTACAATTATTTTACAATTTGCTGATGTGGGATACTCTACATCAGCTTTTACCTGAGGTCGAAGATTACATTGAAATAATTTGTTCATCAATATGTTGAGGTGGAGTATGTCACATCTGTAAATTGTAAAATAGTTGTAGAATAAGTTGTGTCTCTAGCACCACTGATTTTTTTAAAAAAAACAATTTTCTTTTCTTTTTGTTTCTAAGGATCCATATTATTTTTTATTGGCTGATTCCTGATGATATTTACTTAATTGTGTTTCTACGTAACATAGTTATAAAATCCTCCATCCATTTAATATGGAGGGAAGACAACAAAATCATCCTCTTTGTAAATAAAGAAGATATATAGTGGCAATTATGTGTGTTCTATATGTACTATATACATACTGACTGCAATGAAGTGCCAAAATTGAGTACAGCTTTCCCCTCCAACCCAACATTGGCATAAAATATGGTAGGGAAACCCAGCTGTTACTGTTATTTATGGTAAAAAAAAAAAAAAGAGGCTAGATTTGACCCATAATAAACCAACACTCCAAACCTAATGAAATATGATCAGATCACATGGAATTGGTATGTTTCAATCACAAATGATCCTTCAATAATAGTATAAAGGAGCCAAAAGAAAGAAAATCTATCTCATTCACATAAATTCGTGCCTATCTCTTCTTATTAGCCAGCCACCGACGTCCTTAACGAGACACCAACTAGTATTCCATAAGAAGAACTGCATGAATACTCTTTTTATAAAATGATAATAATGCTACGGCTTTCAAAGTTTTGATCTCAAATACATATTTCTAACATGATTTTCCTCACATGAGTATGCAGTGAATCTCACATGAAAATAAATCATATCAAAATATCAAAAATACATGTAAAAATATCAGTTCTTTTGTTTTTTTTCCTGAAATTGTGCAAAGCGAATGGAATAAAACATTTTCTCCCAATTTTTTCCACATTTTATTAAGGTTGTAAACGACCCAAACAGTTCGGGCTCGAGTCGAAAAAAATATGAGCTATGTTTAAAGCTAAGAGCATCTCCAAGAGTAATAGCAAAAAAAAACTCTTCAAATTGAAGTTTGTTGACCTACGTGGCAATTTGAAGAGTATTATTTACTACTTTCATATTTTATGTCTCATCAGTCTCTTCAATTCAATAAGATGTACATTAAACTATCAAGCGTAATAAATATTTTTAGCCTATACTTAAAGATTTGAAGAGTGTGAAAGAGATTGCAGATTTGAAGAATTAGAAAAAAATTACAAATTTAATGATTAAAATTAAAGAAGATGTTAGAGTGAATTTTTTTAAGGTGACTCACCTATTAAAATATTCCAAAGCAATTGAAAAAACTGTTAGAAATGATCTTTAACACAATTATATGAACAGAAGTGTCACCACAAAAGTACAAGAGAGAGAGAAAGTGAAGGGGAGCTTCAATGCTAATAGACAGAGTGGAGGTGTCCCAGTAGAGAAATTTAAAGATATACAGATAGGGAAAAAAGCCAAAGAGAGGAATGGCATTCACAGCAAAGCCCAAAAGCAGCAGCACTGAAGGCTGGGGAATGGGGTTTTTCTTAGTTTTCTTCCCTGAAGAACAACAAGACCCCAATAACAATAATACTATTAACCGTATCTCCAAGAAAAAACCTATATTCTCTTCCCCGTCTTCTTCATTACCATCTCCATTCAATACCCTTCTCAGGCGCACCAATTCCGTCCAACTCCTCAGCAAAGCCCAATCCACCATCTCCATTTGTGCCCTCCTTGTTTTCTTCTCCCTCCTCCTCTTCACTCTCTCCACCTTCGAGCCCACCACCACTCCTCGACGCCAACAACTCTCTTCAATCAAATTTTACAGACCCAATTCCAATTCTAGTTCTTTTCCAATTTCTCATGCGTTACAGGGGATGGGTACTCTGTATACCAGAGGCACAAAAGCCATGAACGACTTAATTATCTGCCATGTAATGGAATCTGTTACTGTAAAGGAACTTGGGCTTTTCTTGAGACTATTACACAGGTCTTCTCTCACTTCGAGATCGGACCTCTTGTTTATTTTCCCTTCTTCTTCTTCTTCTTCTTCTTCATCTGTTTCTTTCGATTCCACAGTTCGCCTGGAGAACGAGTCATTCCTGAAACTCATTACTCAATTCAAAGAACTCAACGGTAGTGTCAATTCGGCGGCGAGTTTTGACGTGACCCAGTTAGTGAAATCAAGCAAGAAGGAGAAGGAAAATGAAGAGCCGATATGGGGTCGGAGAAGTCGGAGCAATTACAGTGGAGAAGAGGAGACTGAATTGACTCGGTTGAGTTACGGCTCGGTGGTTGGTTTTGAAGTTGACGAGCTTGACCCGGAGAACTCGTTGTCTGGGTTTTTGGACAACGTTCCAATGAGTTTGAGGAGATGGGCTTGTTATCCAATGCTACTCGGCCGACTTCGGCGAAATTTTAAGCAAGTAACGCTAGTGGATGTGAAAGACGTGTTACTATTGGGTGACCCAGTCGGCCGAGTCAGGAATCGGAGTCCCGAGTCAGTCTATTTATTATCTACATTTACTACGCCGACCAAGCATAGCAGAAAGAAGTCGGATAAAACTCAGTCCCACCATCAGAAACCGGTTAACCCGTCAATCATAACGGGTGGAGCTCGGGGAATTCGACGATTATCAAATACGATGGTAACGGAGATTGTACGAGGTGCAATGCAGCACAAGCGAAAGAACTGGGTCAGGGTGACCGAGTCAGGTATCCTAACTCAACTCGCGGGGAATGATTTTGTAGTGAAGAACGTAAAATTGGTGGTCTCAACTGAGTCAACACCGGACTTGAGTTCACTCAACTCAGCTGCCTCCTTGTCCTTATCAAATCACACGGTGGTACGGCGTGGTAATAGTAATACGGATTTTTATGCTACTAGTATTATGAAGCATATATGTTCATTTCCGCTGGATTCTTCCGTTTATAGCGATTGTTACTTAGGAGACTGAAAATAATAGAGTAATACGGACGGGGAAAGATTGTATTCAAAGAGTGTTTATTTTTTGTTTTTTTTATAACAGGTGGTACGTGTAATCAATTTATCATTTTTAAATTATTATTTTTTTGGCAATATTATGGATGACGTGCTCTTTTAAATTGGAAAATTTTTATTTTCACACGACACCTCGTGTGAATGCGGTCTCATTTATTATTTATAAGAGCAGGCAGGACGAATTCAAGAATAGATCCTAGTAAGTGCGGATTTTAATTTGGTGGGGATTTAGGGGCTGCGCTTCTTAGCCAACTTTTGGCGGGAGAGTCAATTTTTTTAGATAATTTTGTGATTTTTGGCCGGTTACATATATAAAATAAGAGTTAATTTAGTTACATAAAATTATAACCCAGAAAAATATGTACTTAAAGATACTGAAATTCAACTAGAAATTCTCACCACAAATAAGAGTTAATTTAGTTACATAAAACTAAGAATTGTTGAAGTTAAATAAAAAAATTGGAACTAATCATAATATTCACTAATCAAAATAATGTTTACAAATTACAATGTTATTTTGCAAAGAAATAAAAATCAAAGAAACCCAGAAGGCCAAACAAGGTAGTACACATACAAACACAAATGTATATTTAAAAACAATCCAATCCAATTCAAATATAAATTAAACCGGCAATTTATGTTTATAAAATTATAAGTGGGATGGACTACTGTTAGAGAAAAATTATAAGCTCTGCAGAAAAAAATGATACAGGAGAAAGGCTTATGAGTGGGGTGGACTTGTCTTGCCAATTATAATTTATTTATAAAATTTTTGTTTTGCTCCCTCCAAGTTTAGTTCATCTATTAATCTGCCCTCTTAAATTTATTAAGTTACATAATTGTCCCTATCCTAATATACCTTAAAAAAAATGTGAGCATAGGCAGATGCCTATGTTGCCCATACATAGGTCCGCCCCTAGGAGCAGGAGACTGGTGAAAATATTAATTTGTCTTGTAGAATATTAATTCTTTCTAAATTTAACCCATAGCTAAACTAATTGATAATTTTATCAAACTAAAAAAAATAGTCATAACAGTCTTGCTTTAAAATTTTATTTTGTGCATATACTCGTGTACAGTACAAATTATACGACTGTTGAGTTAACCCATGTATTCTCTTATTTAAAATGTGAAATTCCATTTGTTTTTAAACAAAGTGCTATTTCCAATATTTGTAAATAATAAATATATATTATTGTGAAACTAGGGATTTTGTATTAATTAATAATAAAAAATAAATAAAAAAGCAACACGTGATTTTTTTTGGAGTAATATGTTAAAAAGGGAATCTTAATACATGACATGCAGAAACTATTTTATTGATTTGACAATCATTTTATCATGGGCAATTTTTTATTTTTTTAATAATGGGATAAGAATATTGTCATGGGCATAAAATCGTAGGTGATTTGGAGCATGTGGAGTGAGAATCATGGAGGGAATGTGAAGTAACTACTATTAGTATTATAGCATTTTTAACAGTAGTAATAAAAAAAAGTTTTTAAAATTAAAGTTTGTTAACCTATATGATAATTTAAAAAGTATTATTTATTATTTTAATATTTTGTGCATCGTCAGTTTTTTCAATTCAATTAATGCAATATTTGAAAAGAAGTGATATTAAATTTTAAAATGAGTTGTACATCAAACCTATCAAGCAAAATAAATATTTTTAGCATTTTTTCATATGATTTTGATTATCCCAAAACAAAATAAATATCTTGAAGAGGCAATGTCAACTTATTTCTGAAAAGAGATAATGAGGTTGCAGATTTGATGACTAAAATTGGAGATACTGTTAAAAATATTTTTTTTGATTTGACTCACTTATTTGACTCAATAAGTCTACTATCATATAAAAATCGCTCACATACACTCACATGCATATTGGTATGGCCCATGTGCAAAGCAAGTCATATGGGCCATATCAATATGTATGTGAGTGGTACGTGAGCGATTTTATATGATAGTAGCATTACTCTATTTGACTACTTTAAAGTGGTTAAAAAGGCTATTTGAGATGATCTTAAAAGACCACGCATTCATTATATTCATGTGCGCCTACTTTGCTTGCAGGGGCGGAGGGAGGGGGTCCCGAGGGGTCCACGAACCCTCCTGTCGGCGAAATTTTTTTATGTACTAGGTATGTAGGAGGGTCCAGCCTGAAATTCGGTAATGACGGGATCCGGGATGCGCTAGGAAGAAGAAGAAAGGGGAGAAGAAGAAAAAAAAATTAAGAGACTTTTCAATGGATGATCGAATGAAGCTTAAAGAACAATTAAAGATGTGAATTTCTGAAATGAGAGAAAATGCAAGATTTTCTAAACTAGAAGATGTCGGAGAACTTGCAACTAATATGGTTGAGGTGGGATATCACACTACTTTTCATTTGGTATATCTTCTTATCTAGTTAGCTTTAGTTTTGCCTATTGCGACTGCTAGTGTGGAACGAGTATTTTATGCGATGAATATTATTAAGACAGATTTGCGCAACAAGATGGGAGATGACTTTCTCATCGACTGTTTGGTGTGTTATGTCGAAAGAGATGTTTTTAGGCGCATTGATAATGTAGTGATTATCCAATATTTTCAAAAAATGAGAACTCGCAGGTTGGATTTACCGCCTTTACCGTCCGAACTTTGAAGAGAGACTCCGCCATTCTAGTACTGTTACCGGTTCAACAGTCAACAAATCTTAATTGTATTTGTCATTATTTTTATTAAAATGGAACATAATATATTTTGAATTTTCTTTGATATGTTTATATATATTTTGTGTTTCAATTTGTAATTAAATTTTTTTTGTATCAATTGAATTTGAGGAACTAATTGAAATGTTGAATTACTTGTGATTTAGGATTATGATTTTGTTGAATGTTGAATTACTTGTGATTTAGGAATATGAAGGAAAAAAATCAACGAACTAAGAGATTGTCGAAAAAAAAATTACATGCATAATCCGCACCCCCAGCTAAAAATCTCTAGCTCCGCCACTGTTTGCTTGCAAGGCCTTGCTTTTACTATTTTTTTATTCTTATTAAAAGGAATCCTCCTATGGGTCGTGACAGATTATAATTACAAAATTTATTATACATGAAATTCATAAAAATTATAGGAGAATTTCGCTTATTACACATTTCTTTTAAAAAATTATTTATTTATGTATTTTTATTTACACAATTGACAATCAAATAGTCAATATAAATATTCATAATATATATATATATATATATATATATATATATATATATATATATATATATATATATATATACACGGTCCCTTTCAAATGCGAACTGAAGCAACGGACTAACAAACGGACCAAAGCAAAAAACCAGCTGAAACCAAAAAACACGCGGGTCAAAAACCCATCTTCTCAAAACATTCGATTTCTCTCTCAATATTTGTCTGTTCAAATTTTTTGAACAGAATCTATATCCAATATGATGAGATCGGATCGAAAACCCCCACTTGCAAGATCTCCAATACGCCTTCGCCCTCGTCGAGTTCTTCAATCCAGTGCCAAAAGTATGCAAACACCACCAGGTATATATAAACTCAGAACAGAAAAGTTCAAACTTTATAGCTATAAAACTTGAAGTTTTATTTTTCCAGATTTTCTTGATTTTTATTGGGATTATTGAATATGATAGGTTCGCTAACAAAAACTCAATTGCCTAAACGCACTTGGGGTACAGAAGAGTTAGAGCTTCGCCCTGAATACCAGACGATTTCTTGCGAATTAAGGGCTCTGGCCAAAATGGTGCAGGGTGAATCCAAAGAAAATGAAATGGGTAATAATGCTGGAAATGCTAAAAAGAGTCCTCTTTTTGAAAGGGGAAGATTTTATGAGGAGTATTCGGCAAGAAGGAATGAAAGGTTGAAAAGAAAGAAGGGTAATTTAACAGGGGATGAGAAAAAAACAGTGTATGATCTTGGTGTGAGGGTGGAATCTGCTAAAAGAAAGGAGACTAAGAAATTTGAGGGCTTGAGGAAATTGGTACCATCTACCGCTAACAGAGAGGAGAGAGAATCCGAGATATTCGTTGAGAAGCAGTAGCATCAAGGAGAACAAGAAGAAGCCTCCTCTTCCGCTGGCTATGAGTTATGAGAAGTCTGTTGGGGGTACTGAGAGAAAAATTGGAGTGAGGAGGATTAGGAAAATATGAAGGAGTGGAATTGGGTTTGTGGATGGGGAAAATTGGAGTTGTGGTTTTTTGTTTTAGTATTTGTTTGGTGGTGTTTTCAGGTAGAAGTAGTTAGTTGGAGAGTCGAGGAAAACTAGTAGAAAATGGTGTTGGGGGGGGGGGGGGGTTAATGGTTGGATAATATACTAGTGTGTTCTAAATTCTGGAATGTTGCAATTAATTTGATTGCTACAGATTTTAAGTATTCTTGGTGCTTTCATCTTCTTACTCTTGTGTTGTTACAGTGATGATTTACAGTTATGACTGCAGCAGCTAGAATCACATTATGTTAATTTTCATCTTCTCTTCTAGAAAGCGATGTTAATTTAAGAGTGGAGAACTGAGTAGCACAACTAGTTTTCAATGCTCTCATAAGAATTCTGAAATGTAATTTTCGGATAGCTGAGGTTTTACTCTAAACCTAGCTTCGAGCCAGTCCCTTCCTTTAACAGAAGCAGCACCAATGAAGCTTATGGGTAGCGTAACAAATGCTTATGCTTTATCCTTCTGAAGGTGGGAGAAAAGATGAAACTAAAACAGATTCTTAATCCAAATTTAAGATTTCAGTTCAAATAACTATCTCAGAAATCCAAAGTAGCGCAGTTCTGTATACATGAAAGCTAGGTCGGTGAATTGCCTTTCTCATAAGGGCCCTTTGAAAGATTGAAATGCTACAACAAATGAAATAAGCCACCTAAACAACAGAGCTTTTTTATTTACACATACAGAATTTCATCAAACATAGTCTTATTATAATCCAACACCATCACAAACAAACACAATGCACTTGCACAAAGGTGAATAAAGCTGTTATTGCAATCATAATCCTCATATATTATATCAAATATAATATCCTTTAGGCACAGTGCAACTTGCTGAGATATTCTATTACATTTGAAAAATGTATAATCAAACGACATTTATATAAAAAAAAGCCTATGTCCCTGCTTATCAAAATTTATTATATAAAATCTGTCGAAGGGAAACAGTTAGAAACTACCAATAGAAGTCAAGTGAAGTCTTTTCCCCGCGTCTTTTGGTGTATTGCCAGGGATGAGGGTGGCGAACAGGTATTTTGGGTTGGACAAACTAGGATGATTAATTGTTGTCAACCAGATCAAGAGTTGCAGTTATTTGTAAGTATACAAAAATGATGTCTTTCCTTCCATTTCAAGTCGTAACCAGAAGATATACAAGACCCTTTAAATACTCCACTATTTCTGATCCGCCGAGCTTTGAACTTCCATACACTCTGTCCACGAAGGTGATGGGAACCTATGAACAACAATAAAATCAAAGTTGGAAATCTATGGCCAGAATAAACTAACAATAATCAAGGCGAGATTAATTTCTTTTGATAATTGCTCCACTTTTGTACAAGAAAAAGAGAGAAGTCCAAAACTTGATACATCTAATAGAAAATTAGTCACAATATGCACACACATACATGGTCAACTTTTAGCCCAATGTAACTGTAAATAAGTAACCAAACAGATTTCAGGTAGTAGCTCGTACCCATTTCTTACTCTGCAGATGGCTAGAAAACTAAAAGACATTTGAAGAAAGGTTGATGTGATCACCCTTCACCTAAGCAAAATCTACAAGCCAGATGCTGATGTATCCCAATGATTTTGATGAATCGGGGGAACAAGAGGTGAAACTCACTAATTGCAAGTTGTAAGAAGGAAAGGAAAATAATTATTTTAAAGAAATTCACAAAAATGCTGCAAAAAGTAAGATCCATGGTGCTTACGTTAGAAGTGACCAGGGGTCAAAATGCAATGTGGATGAGAGTATATTCAGATATAACGGCTCCTTCAGTCATTGAATATGTCCATGCACCCTTTTGATAATTGACACCACTGTGGTAGAAAAAGAGCCTCAGAAAGAGAATATGTAAGTCCGGCAACACATGGTCAGGGCTAATCAACAATTAATTAATTGTTTGGCAGTCTGATGTTGTCTTGGGTTGTTTAGGAAATGGTGCAAATGAAAGGAGACCAAATCAAAGAACCAAATGAATATGCATGTAAAAATTTTATATACTAAAGGGTAGACGAGTGTCAGCATGAAGGGGAACAAGGACTTTGGAAAGCTTTACATAGAATTTTATATAGTATGTGAGTGTAAGGTAACAGTGTTGAGCAAACCAGCTTGAGTGCAAACACCATCCCGTGATTAAACAAAAAATAAAAAATGTTAGCAAACCCATTGA
>CM035122.1:142004169-142026597 GCA_020205555.1 Panax stipuleanatus | reverse complement strand
TGCCCAAGTTTCTCCTTCAAGCGGGTCATGGATTGTCTAAGTCCAGCTCTGCGTGTAATGATAGCATTTCTTACATGTTGGAAATTGAGGCACACAAAGATAGAAGGGAAGACGGAATCATGAATCATACCTGGATTGTATAAGATCGTTAGGGATGCAAGAAATTACATCTTGATAGATCATTGTATTTGTCTGTTCATAACACATTAACATGCCGTAGTTAGTTGCATTTGGAAATTGAAAGAAAAAGCAAATTGAGATAATTTTTTGGGCTGTTGTCCCTGATTACAAGTTCTTTACAATAAAATATTTACACAGTTTACTGTCTCAATCTCTACCCAATAAGAAAATATATATTGAATTCTTAAGGGGGGAAAAAAATGTTTACATTAGCTCTAGTAGTCCCTAGCTCAAGAATAGCATATTTCCTACACTCACCTTTGCAGTTGCCATCCATATATCCTTGTACGTTGAATCAATCACCGGATCAATGATTTGGCCTATCTGGAAATAGGGGGAAAAGAAAGAAGCGTACATTATCAGTTAAATATTCAATGATGGTTCCTTGAATGTGTAGATATTTTGAAAAATGCATGAACCTCTCCGGCATGAAGACCAAGGTGCTCAGACCAAAGTGAAAGGCGCAGACTTGAAGCAAACTTTCCAGCAGTCCATGGTTTGCCTCCCATGAATGTATCAACTAATTCTTTGTCTTCAATAAGTACACCAATCTGATACAACATTTTTGTGGAAGTCATGGATGCACATAAAAAGAAGAGCACAAAAACAAAAATTGTAAGTGGTAGGAATAGCTTTAGAAATTTAAAAGAGTGCATTGACTGATGAGATAGATTTAGTAAGAACTTAAATAGTCAACAATGACTACAATATTACGCACATCAATCAGAAACGAGAAACAATTCTAAAAGTAGGCATTACACGAATTACATAGTCATGGGAAAAAGTAATGAAATCCAAAATTCTCATAAAAGCCGAGCTGACCAATTTGCAATAAAAATTATTTAACCTGTGCATTAATTTAGGTTCATTAATATATATATATATATATATATATATATATCATAACAAGAAAAAATACATAATGTTTAATAAGAAAGGTACTCGTAGAATTATTAGGAAGAAAATGAATTTTCTAATCTAGCCATCTACAGATCAGATGACTTGACGATTGTTCCGTAAGCACGAACTCTAGCATCTATGCAGTCACCACAGACTCCAATTGCATATACATATATATATATATATATAGATATAATATGAAAATACATAATCTTATATAAGAAAAGGTACCACTTAGAATTATAGAACAACTTAATTTTCTTATCTAGCAATCTATAGGACAGATGGCTTAACAATTTCTCAAGCACACAGCTCAGCATCCAGCAGTCGCCACATAACTTGTGATTTCCATACGGGTTATTAGAATTAATTCACAGTTAGATTTATTTTATTTGTCTTAAAAAGAATGGACTCAAAGTGCAACTCCAAAAGTGATATGAAAGAGAATCCATGGATGCAAAGAGGAGAGGACAAAACATTACAGGGAGTTCAAATTGAAAGCTATTGCACATAGCTTTTCAAACACAAGAAAAAAAAAATCAAACTATTACATTTATCAGTTTCCTAATCTCTAGTAAAAAGCATTATGCTTCAACTGCAGGAAATCTTATCCAACATTTCACGATTCAAACTTGGAAATAAAAATTCGCAATGCTGAAGGAACTATAAATTAGAAAATGATACTTCAGAGTCTCTTGATCCAAGCAAACTTCGTCTATTTAATGTTAGCAGATCCAATCAAGGCTGTACAGTCATCAACTATCATGACCTACTATGAACATACACCTGCAGTAAAAAAGAGAGGTTGTTGTTTGTGACATCTGCACGGTGGTAGAAGCTAGACTTTCACTACATTTTATATTTTAAGAATATATGTAAATTTGTTGATCTTTAACAGCTGTTGCAGATTAACATGAAGCGAAAGCTTTGAAACCCTATACTTCCATGATATGTGCACACGAATGACCCACTCAATGAGGGGACTATACATGATAAGTGAACTTTCTTTTTTTTCTTTTCTTTTTTTTGTTTCTAAATTTGTACTTCCCTTTTGTATGATTAACAGCTGATTTTTAGTTTCCTACTCATTCCATATTTTTGATTTTCTTAGGGGGATGGAGGGTTAGTAGTAACATTTGAGTTGCTCTGCTACGTCAATGAGTACTTATCCAAAAATTTTTTTTGGCATCGACATGTCCATCAGGCTGGCCACATCCCCTAGCATGGTCTATTTTATATGATGATCAATATCTCAAAGCTGTAAATGGACCTACATCACTCACTAATCCTACTACCCATGTAAACAACCAGCTATTATAAAATGCATTATGTTGGGGAGAGCGAACAAATAGTTACATGACCAGCATGCATAACTAGCTATAGGGCCATGAGAGAAAGAGATCCTTATAAACACATTTTTCACACGTGGGGAAGAGAAGAACTATAAAAAAACGTAAGCAGAGGCGTGCATTCATGAAGATAATACCAGACTAGCAGCCACTGGACCACCATCGAAGAGTCTACCATAAGCTCTTAGACCATAGAATGATATGTAATCATGCATTCTAGCACCGAGAAGATCATAGAGATTATGCAATATAGAATTATGTCCTCTACATATTGTTCGATATTGCCAATGCATAATCGCTCTCACAGATGCTGCACCGCCATCATCAAGACCACCCTATATAACATATCACTTAATAGTTAATACAAAATTTCTATATCCTAAAATTGAAGAAAAACCTTTAGGTGTTAGTACCTGGAAACCAGGAAGGAGTGGTATGACAATAATAACTCTGAAGGACTTCTTTTCATGGTATGCCCGCTTGATACGTCTATATAATGATTCTAAAACACGGTTTCGTATAATCTCATCTCCTGAAAGACCTGAAATGAAGAATTGATTCTGGAACAAGATGGCCATGCATTAAAAAAGCACAAGTCAGAAACATTTTGTTTTTTTTCTATAATTATTATTTATTATTATTAAGTATATATATATTTTTTGCAAAGGCTCCTACAGTCACTACCATTCAGGTGCGCACAAGGAACCCCCTGACCCCAGAGGCCTCTATAAAGTTTTGAACCTATGACATGTACCTATTAGAGGTACGTATGACGATGCCCACAATCACTTGTGAGTCTTTAAAGCCTATCCAAATACTTAATGTATATATCACCAAATATCAAGTAGGAAAATCAAAACTTCCAAAAATATAGCAAATCTTATGTAATAACATGCAAATAATAGATATATTTGGTTTGAACTTGGAAATGACATGTTAAGCCTTCACCTGTGATAATATGCGTCACTATTACCACCATCTTCTACCAAAGTTCTCCAACAATTTTAGGGGTTTCAAGCATGACTTCATTTTTAAGAATAAATTCTATTTACCTTTTTATCTAAAAAAAGAAAGAAAAAAAAAACAATTTTCCTTGCCATCTCTGTATATTCAAAACTCAAAGCTCCCAAAAACACCAAAACCTTCTTCTTTGGTTTATTATTTAAGAAAGCTACCTCATTATTCTTTCACTATACAAGTTTCTTTCTTGGCTAAATTGCCATTTAGAGGGAATAAAGGCATCCGGAATGAAGCGCAAACATTGGAGTTCACTTTGGTCAATGCCACTTTCTAAGAATTTATAAAGTACAGTGGCCTAAATATTCATAATTCAGATACATGTGGCAGACGATCAACATCCGGAATGAATTGCAAACACTTCAAAAATGGGAAACTAAAAAACACTGCAAAGCCATTTGTTTCTCATGGAAGAGAGACCTTAAGATGATTATGTTCATAACTTGTAGAAAGAAATTCCAACCAAGCTCCAGCGTTCAGTGCAATACTGAATTTGAGCATGACTTGAAAGAGTGTTATATAAGGATTAATTACCTGATCAATATAATTAATACAGTGTAATTTAGGCAGAGCCGCAGAGGGTTTACCATGAAAACTTAATTAGAGCTGTGGTAATGATAGTCTGAAAATGGTTCTTCCAAATATATCTTTTCATGGACTTCTTGTCCTACTTTGGTATTTCTCTTTCTTTCCGGTAAAATTATTTTATAAAATAATGTAATATGTACCTCAATATAGACAAAGTGTTCAGCTTTTTCAATAAGAGAGCAGTAAGCACTGTGAATGCTCTCTTCAACTTGACTTGTCCCAGCAGACCACTGACTGACACTCCTTATAACCTGAAATGGAGATAGGTCACTGATGATGGTAATAGAAAGAGAATCTAGTAATACAAACGTAATAAAAACATTGAGAAAATAATATCAGTCAGAGAAGCAGCAGAAAAGGTTCATTACTCTCCGAGGTAAAAATGCCAGGAACCACGTAAGACTGTCCTATCCTATCTTATCATTGATTAATGTTCACTAGCTCTACTTGTAGAGTAGCATACCAAAAGAGAAAACTGATATTTGGATTTGAACAATCAAAAATAAACACAGCCCACAAGACCAATTACTTGTAGAGTGGTATTATTTGACAATGGCTCCCATTATTTTTACGGAGACTAGTTTATTAGGGCCCTTTTTGTTCTTATTTGGCTTTTTCCTCACTCATCTGGTCAAAAGCAGACCTTTTACGCCAGTATTAGGGAACAATAAACACAGCCCACTAGACCAATCAGCTTGAATCTATGAAATAATGCCGTACTCCTCGTAAATATATGATACAGTGCCCAACTACCTTATCAACAAAAGAACTAAATATAAATAACACAGCATATTTTACACAACTGATCAGGATCTCCAAGTTCATTGGTTAATAGATATACAATACACATACAAAACGATAGGATGGGTGAGTGTTCTATCAAAGACTTACAAGAGATTAAAATACAAAAAGTAAACAATATTTCCAACTTCAAGAATTAGATCTCACCTGACAGCGGCATGGAACGCGAGGGCCAACTTGTCCAGTTTCATCTGAAGAAACAACTTGATCACCTCGCTCTTGTGTTTCCCACCATTCTTTTTCAAATTTTCTCATGCTGGGCTGTAGAACATCTGAAGATAAATCCTGCTTAAGAGCTAAGGAATCAATGTCATCCACAAATCCTTTCATTGGCATATCTGCAATTAAAGGTTCATTTCTGAACTTCCTAAAAGAGAAAGGGCCCTTGCTGGTCCTGCTTGCTTGATCATGGAAATCATGGGCCATATCAAACCCATTTAATTCTGCCTCTCCATTAGATGCATCCAGCCCATCTGCTTCTTGAGGCATAAGTAAAGGGATATCTTGAAAAGATGATAGAGAGGAAAAAGAATCCTGTCTTTTGAAATCTCTATAGTCGTCTTCAAGATTTCTACTTTCAATCTCCATTTCTCTGCTGCTACTTCCCATGTAATGTGGAATAACCATGTGATGCTGAGGCATAAGTAGTGGAATTGCTTGCTCATTTGGAGCTTTATTTCTCTGAAAGAATGGACACTTTTAAGATCCCAAAACTAGCAAACCTCTTGCAAAACAAGTAACGAGTTGTAATAAAAGATACCTTTGCATAATTCCAACGTTGAACAAAGTGCCGAGCAACATCACGGCAAGGTGGTCCCCAAAGTGCACAATGGACATCATGCCACGGCATGCGTGGATACTTTTTACGATCTACCTCATCCTTCATAATATCCTCCCAAGTATTTGGTTCTGATTCCCTTAAATATTGGAAACAAATTCCATTAGCAACTAACTTTGAAGTTTTACTGTTTTAGTCAAGATTAATTTACAAGCCCAGCTACTGGTTAGTTTCAGTAGCAAAGACTGCCTTTACTATATTTATATTATTCTTCCATTGCCGGCAGCAAAAGTTAATCCACTGAACCAACCACTCCTATTATATGATAAGTTTTACGAAGTATTTGGCAAGAAGCTTTAAATAACAAATCATATCAGTAAGACATGTCCGGTGAAAGTAAAAATATTTATCAGTGAAATAATCAAAAAACATCTATTAATCCAGAAAGTTTAAGATTACCGAAACGTCCTCCTAAAAGTTATCATTTTACATTACCTTTTTAGTACAACTTCAAAAACATAAATGTTAGAAACCATGTTACACAGTGTTTGTATACAGCGTATATACAGTATAGTTGACCTCCACAGTGTTAGTACACAGTGGAGTTGAATCCGTGTAGTTGAATTCTTGTGTATAAATGTAGGGCTCAATGTACTAATTATTCATAACAGAGAATAGAGAGAAAATCAATTCTTACAAGAAAATCAATTCTTACATGGTATCAGAGCTAAGTTCTAATCAGTATTTGTTTCCGTTCTTTCTTTTTCTCTGTCCTCGCTACCAAACAAAGAATCTCATATAAACCTTGCAAGATCAGTTTGATTGGCAAAATTGATTGTGTATTAGGGTTCTACACAGTGAGGCGAGTCAACCGGAAATTTCAGAACGCCGACCCACCGCCGCACGGGCCACACGCGCAGGCCCACTCGCCTGCCGCCGTAGCCACGCGCCACCTTCAACCGGCGCATGAGGCTTTTTCCGGCGGCCTTTTCCGGCGCGGCTTCTCCCACTCCGGTCGTTTCTCTCTCCTCTTCCTATCTACAGTGGTCGTTGGCATAAAACTCAGGTTTGCTTGTATCGAACTTACAGATTCGACTGTTTGGCCCATTTTTCCACTGTCGAGTTCTTCAAACTTCTGTACTGCCCTATTTGTCACTTCAAAAACAGCCTTCTTGCTTGATATGGCTTCTTTCTTGCGTGAACTGTGAACCTGTTTGTTGCTTACTTGCTTAATATTGGCCCAGTTGATTATTGTTCGGTCTAGTGACCTTATTAAGCCTTCAGTTGCTTATTGTTGAGTTTATTAGCTGGCTCCTGCTTACTCATTCGTGGCCCATGTTCGTGAGCTGCTTGGATTAAATTGTGAGCTGCATAGACTTAAGTTCCTTCTTGCTGAGCTTGCTATTTACTCTCTGATTAGCTCTCTGACAGATTGATCTTGCTAAAAGTATGAGGTAACCCAAATATTGTCAAGTGAAGGAGAAATTTCCCAAGTAAACTTCCTTAAGTTGTTTTTCTGAGCCTGTTAATTATCCCAGTTGTTATTTTCCTTGGATAATTCTGGTTGCTCCTTGGTTGGCTTTCCTTTGAAGTCTTGGTCACTACACAATCTGTTGGAAGATTTATTTAGGTTTTATAATAACCTTCTTGAAAGTATCCTAGTTGCTTTCTGTTTCTAAAGAACAAATTATCTGCATTAATTTGTTTTCTTTGTGGAATATTTCTCTATTTTTGAGCTTTATATTATCCTTGTTGATATTTCTTTGGATAGTTTTTTGCTCCATCATGGCAAAATGTAATTCCATTGATAGTGCTGGTACTATCTCTCATTTTGCATAATCAGGTGTACACTCTTGTGTTTTTAATGTCTCATCCCCTTGTCCTAGTTGGATTATAGACACAGGTGCCTCTGAACATAGGACTGGGTTTTCCAAACTCTTTACTTCATATAGGCCCCGCTCTGGCAAAGACAAGGTTCGAGTAGCTGATGGCTCCCTGTCTTCTATCTCCGGGAGTGGTTCTGTCATTTGTACCCCTTCATTAAGATTATCATCTGTTCTCCATATTCCTTTATTTATTGCAAATTTATTATTTGTTCAGCGTCTTTCTGAATCTCTACACTGTTCTGTAGCCTTTTTTTCAGATCATTGTGTTTTTCAGGACTTGGTGGCGGGACAGAGGATTGGCAGTGGTAGTGCAGTTGACGGTTTCTACTATTTAGATGTTCCCTCACCTACTCAGGCTCTTCACTCTACTTCTCACCCATGCCTGACCTCTCTCCATCAATGGCATCGACGTTTGGGACATCTTTCCTTTTCAGTATTGGAGTCTTTATTTTCATATTTAGTTAAGCATTGCAACAGAACTCAATTTTTGTGTGAACCATGTGAATTGGGTAAACACAAACGTTCTACTTATTCTGCTACTAACAGTCGACATTCTGAACCTTTTGCCATTATCCATACTGATGTGTGGGGACGCTCTCGAGTTGTCTCTCGTTCTGCTCATAGATGATTTGTTAGCTTTATTGATTGTCATTCTCGTGTCACTTGAATTTACCTTTTGCAGTCCAAAAATGAGTTGTTTGGTTATTTTCAAGACTTTCATAAAATGATTCAAACCCAATTTGATGCTAAAGTTAGAATTCTCCATAGTGACAATGGTCGTGAATATAGTAATAATAATGTTTTTGCATCTTATCTCTCTCAACATGGCATTATTCTTCAAACCTCCTGTGTCAAAACTCCATAACAAAATGGAGTAGCGAAAAGAAAAAATCGACACTTACTAGAGGTTGCCCGCACTCTTATGTTCACTATGTCAACCCCTAAATTTCTTTGGGGCGATGCGGTTCTGACTGCTGCATTTCTTATAAACCGCCTTCCTTCTAGAGTTCTTGGGAACAAAAGTCCCGTCTCCTTTATCCAACACACGACCAGTTCTTCTCCTTCATTTCGAGTTTTTGGTTGTGTGTGCTTTGTTCATGATAAATCTCCCACTCGGAAAAAATTAGATCCCAAAGCAATTAGATGTGTTTTTATTGGTTATTCTCCAATCCAAAAAGGTTATAAATGTTATCCTCCTTCACAAAGGGTCTTTGTCACTCAGGATGTCACTTTTTGGGAATTGGACCCTTTTTATTCTTTTTCCCCTTCTCCTTAGGGGGAGAATGTTATGAATATGAATAAGGAGAAGCTTCCTGAGACTAGTGTTACAAGGTCTATTTTTCCTGTTTTCCCTGTTGCTCCTATTCCTGTTCCTGTTACCCCTCCTGTTCCTGTTGTTTCTGATAATTTTACACAGGGAGAGTTACAGTGTACTAGACAGAAAGAGCCTCCTGAGCCTGAGTTGAGGACCTATACTCGAAAAGGTAAAAATAAGGTTACCGTCTCTGCACCACTACACCAACCTTGCTCAAAACTTAGTCCTGATAATGCTAATGGTGAGAATCTTAATCCTACCTGTCCTTCTGATAATACTGACATTCCTGTTTGTTCTTCTAATGATACTAACATTTTCATTGCTCTTAGAAAAGGGGTTAGAGCTTGCACTCAACATCTTTTTTCTAATTTTGTAGCCTATAATAAATTATCTGCATCCTATCTCTCCTTTGTTTCCTCTTTGTCTTCAATATCTGTTCCTCAGGGGTGGAAAGAAACAATGAGCAATGAGAATTGAAAACATGCTATGATTGAGGAGATGAATGCCCTGAAGAAGAATGATACATGGGAACTAGTTACTCTTCCTTATGAAAAAAAATTAGTTAGATGCAAGTGGGTATATATAAAGTCAAACAAAATTCTGATAGGACAGTTAAGAGACTCAAAGCCAGGCTAGTAGCGAAAAGGTACACTCAAACAGATGGGATTGATTACCAGGAGACATTTGCTCCTGTAGCAAATATGAACTCTGTTCGTACCATAATCTTATGTGCAGAAAATTTTGGCTGGAATCTTCAGCAATTAGATGTAAAAAATGCATTTCTTCACGGTAACTTGGAGGAGGAAGTGTATATGGACATACCTCCTGGTTTTGCTTCTTCTGTCACTGTGGGCCAGGTTTGTAAGCTACAGAAGGCTTTGTATGGTCTGGAGCAATCTCTTAGAGCCTGATTTGGGAGACTCCACAAAGCAATGATAAGGTTTGGGTACAAGCAAAGTCAAGCAGATCATACTCTTTTTATCAAACAAATAAATGGTAAGATTACCATTCTTATTGTTTATGTTGACGACATTGTGGTGACGGGATAATAAAGAAGAGATCGCTAATCTCAAAGTGAGTCTGGCCAAAAAATTTGAGATCAAAGATCTTGGTCCTTTGAAATATTTTTTCGGTATTGAAGTTGCAAGATCTCCTAGTGGGATTTTTTTATCTCAACGAAAGTATGTCCTTGATCTCTTATCAGAAACTGGCATGCTAGGATGTAAGCCTGTCGATTCTCCTATTGAAGCCAATCATCATCTAGTAGGCGGCACACGACCTTCGGTTGATAAAGAAAGATATCAACGTTTGGTAGGACGATTGATATACCTTTCTCATACTAGACCCGATATATCTTACGCTGTGGATATAGTGAGCCAGTATATGCATGATCCTCGATATTGTCATTTGAAAACTGTTTACAGAATTCTGAGGTATATCAAGTCTGCTCCTGGTTTACTGTTTGCACCAAATGGTCATATGAAAGTCGAAGCTTTTTCCGACTTAGATTGGGCTGGCTCTAAAGAGGATCATCGGTCTACATCAAGCTACTGTTCATTTGTTGAAGGTAATCTTGTTATGTGGCATAGTAAAAAACAGTTCGTGGTGGCAAGATCCAGTGCTGAGGCTGAATATCGAGTTATCGCCTTGGGAATATGTGAACTCATGTGGCTTCGAACCTTGCTAAAAGATTTGGGTGTTACATCTAAAGGGCCTATGCAGTTATTTTGAGATAACAAGGCAGCCATTAGTATTGCAAACGATCCAGTACAACATAATAGAATGAAGCACATTGAGATTGACAGACACTTCATTAAAGAAAAGTTAACTTGTGGTCTTATTTGCTTACCCTTTGTAAAATCAAAACACCAACTTGTTGATATTCTAACTAAGGGTCTTAGTAGTAAGATGTTTCATCCACTGTGTGTCAAGTTGGGTATTCGTGACATCTACACACCAACTTGAGGGGGAGTGTTAGAAATTATGTTACACAGTGTTTGTATACAGTGTATATACAGTGTAGTTGACCTCCACAGTGTTAGTACACAGTGGAGTTGAATCCGTGTAGTTGAATCCTTGTGTATAAATGTAGGGCCCAATGTACTGATTATTCATAACAACGAATAGAGAGAGAATCAATTCTTACAAGAAAATCAGTTTTTACAATAAAACTATAATATAAACAAAAAGAAAGGGCAAATGAGGAAAAACAAAATAGAAATAAAAATAAAAAATAAAAAATAAAAAATATCCAAGGAGTAGCAAGATACCAAATATCTATGCACAAGGCAAACTTGTTTATCCTGACAATTGCCCATGCTGCTTGCTAAATCAAATTTATTGACATGGAGCAAGAGACATGTACCTTGGATTATAGTAGTCCTTTCCAGGCCATATGTAGGAGGGGTAGTCACCCACTTTATGCTCAGGTGAGTCATAACGGCCAAAGCATAGATCCAGTCCTCCAATAAAACATACGTGATTATCAATAATGACAAGTTTTTCATGATGAGACCTATTACAAAAAATAAAAATCAGCAGCTACAAAGTCTGCTTTATTTAGAATTAAATTCAAATTACAGTAGAACTAGGAAATTTGCCCTCATACTCTACGTACCATAGGTAGACACCACTAGAGAAATGATCAGGATAACGCAATACTCTGATATTCTGATGAATGGCAAGAAGCATTCTCTTACTGTACACACTGTTAATTTTCAGAGCAAGAGCAACCTCTTTGTACAGAAGGATGTAAATCTGAAGTAATTAAGATCGAACAACAAAAACCATTCAGGCGTTGGCGTAAAGTTTAAGGAATTGATGTGCAACAATAGGACAAACATACAACAGGATACTAACTTCTTTCTAGGATAAGTTACAACAGGGCACTAACATAATCACACGATAGATGTGTGTGTGTGTAGGTGCGCATTTACGGGAAGGTAATGCAAAACTAAGTTGTCAAAAGAGTGTTTTTTCCGTGTGTGTATATTGAGGTATACATTTATACCTCAATATATGTATGCGTGTCTGCGCACTAATGAATGCCCCCACCTAACCCAAACGCACGCACACGAGTAAAACTTCTCTGCTCAAGGCTTCAATGTAACCTTCCATTGCCATCAAAAACAAACAAAATATTGTTACCTTCAGAACAATAAATCACATTTTTTTATTGCTTAAGAACTATAGTTAACAATTTTTTTAAAACATGTTATATAAAAATATAACTGCAAAGACAAATATACATCTACAAAAATATGTGTTTTTTTTTTTTGTGTGTATATATATATATATATATATATTCATACTAACAGGAGCTCTTCTCGAAATCCAAAAAGCATTGGTCAGTGGCAGAAACTATGCAATATTTTGGAATGGAGGGAATAGATTTGAAATTAAAGTAAAAAGAACTGTCTAATAAATAACTAAAAATATGAATTTATAACGATGGCTTTTGATGAAGGGTTTGAAGAATTTGTTGTATCTTATAAGAATATTTTGGTAATTTTTCTCATAAAAAATTTAGTATATTAACATTATATATGCTATATATGATATGCACAAATATACAATAAATAAATAAACGTCTAAGATGCCTATGTGCCGCCTAGGCGGCGTGAGGGGTAGGCATTTTCCACCGCCTAGGTCCATCTACCGACTTGTAGAACACTGATCAAAACTGTAACATAGCTTAAGAAATAGGGTAAAATTGAATAGGGAAGCTTTCAGTTTTGGCCCATTATGAAATGCAAATTTGTCTTCCATTACTCAGTGCCACCAGCTAGCCTAATATGAAATGCAATAAAAACTGGTCAAAGCTTTAACTTACAGAGACAGATGAATCATGGAGGCAAATCAATTATAAGAGGCTTGGTACCTGGACACCTTGCTTGGCTTTTGCTTCCAGTAAAGCATCAAGCCGGGAGGACGCATGATTATGAAAAGGGCGTCTTAGATACAGTTCTGGGCAAAGCCACCAGTCACAAATAAATATCTACACAAAACTGTCGATCATTAAAAAAGTCTTTAGACTTGACAACAAATAATAATGTGCAAGGAAATTTCTGATAATGTTAAATCTTGCACCTCTGATTTTGCTCCTTCAATGGCCAAAGCAATAGCTTCAAATGCTGCTCGACCATCGACGAACCACTGAGCCTGACTATCATCTTCAGTCAAACCCCGTGGAGGAGCAAAAGAACCAAAACGGTGAGGATGACACCAGCCCTCTGGAAGGCGAAGACCAGCATCATTAATAGCAGCAACCCAATCTATAACTTTAGCACTACTCTTACATCTTAATATTATGCTCCGGTTTCCACAAGACACCTATAGTGATTTTATATTGTCAGAATCAAGTTTGTGCTTTCTCAATCCAAGAAAGTCGAGCACAAGACATCCAGATTTACAGGTCTCTTCCATGAGAAGAGTATGGTTCAGATCCTCGTTGGCTTCATTAAAAGGTATAGTTAATGCCAAATAGTCCATATTTAGATACTATTTTTAGCCACTGCATCTTTCTGTAAGTTTTATGCAATAGCGGTATTTATAAATCCTCCAATTCTAATAGTACGGGGGGGAATTCAGAAACCTCTGACTAAGCTCAAATGAAGCTAGAATAACTTTTGATATAGCAAGAATCCCAACATAATTTCCTCATTTGTTCTTCAATGTTCAAAATCCTACTAGAGCTGAAAATGAACCCATGGTTCGAAACCCGGTTCGAGATCAACTCGAAAAATTCGAGCAAGATTCGGATTTGATACTTAAAGGAGTTGAATTCGAATCCATTTTGATACTCGGATACTTGTATGAATCGAATATGAGCCGCCTACTGGTCGCTCATTTAGAGTATCGAATTTTTCTTACCTCATTGATCTATTCTCCAGACATGTTCGTAAACAGTATCGAGTATACTCAATTTATTTAAAATATAGTATTTAGCAATTAAATCCTCCACATACTTTGAGAAGTTGAATGGGTTTTTATGTTTTTTATACATGTCCATCCATTGATTCAAGAGTGATAATATCATCTCACTATTTTTTTACAAGGCTCGATATCTAACTTGAAGAGTTAAAATTATTCTAAATAGTTGAATGAGTTAATTTTATATAAATTAGTATAATATAAGTGATCCTGTTTTGATTTGTGTATGTCTCAAATCAAATGCTCGCGAGTAGCTCGCCTGAAAAACGAGTCGAGTCAAACTTGAGTATAATAAAACGAGTCGAATTCGAATATGAGCAAAGATTGCAAAATTGGATACGAATTCGAGTACGAATCCGAGTACCATACAAAAGTTTCGAGTAGAAGGTATTGTTCGACTCGACTCGACATCGTTTTCACCTCTAAATCCTACAAAGTATAACAAGATGAAATTCAACATATATCATTTGATCAAACATTTAAGTACGGAAAATAAAATTAGATTCTAGCTTAGGAGTAAATTTTTTGTTAATACTATCCTAATGCCTTAGGCCTCTATTAAGGGATGCTAAATTTTGACTAACCCTGTTATCATACCCAGTGCTTTTTAGGTGTATACAATGCAGAAATCAACTTAAGATTCCATAACTTTGGTGAATAAGGCGTGAATTCTGTAAATGCAAGAGACCATTCACATTTTAGTTTCGAAAGACAAAAGAATTGACAAGGAACTCATACCTACAGGCTACAACACCTACTTCGGTGTACATAAATGAGCACAATAGATACCTCAAGCAGAAAAAAAAAACATCATTGACTAACAATTGGAATACAAATTACCAATTTATCCAGAAAAGAAGGTTCATATCATAATTACTTTAAATGAATGGCGTAGAGGATTTCGTTCTTTCATCTCTTTTGCTAATGAGACTCTGCCTTCCCCATTCCCATCCGAGGTTGGCAGCACATCAAAAACAATTATATCCAACGGCTTGGTGTCAAAAGGATCTTTTAGCAGTGCCAAGAATCCAGGTTTCAGAACAGCCCATACCTACATGCAGTTAGAGTATACACCAATAATAAGGGCATAGCTCCGAATTAAAACTGTGAAGCAACTACACAGAAAAATAACCGCACAGCACAATTCTGCTCTACAGTCTACACGATTCTAGATGAATCCGATAACTAGCGTTGGTATGAACATTTTCAGATCTTCAAAGTATTAAATATTACATCACATACACAATTAAAGAATACATTGATATGTTGGATAATTTATGAATTGAGAAAAAAGAGAGGGAAACGGCCAATGCCACTTGGGGACTTGAAACTAATTAGAATCAACCTCCAATCGAGAAACCAGTCACCACCCAAAAGCCAAGCCCTTCACTATATCTCAACGCATGAAACTGTTGAGATAACAATACCGCCCAACAACCTCTACCTCAGCTTAAAAAAATTAGTAGTAGTAATAACAATAATAGTTGCTGTGCAGTAATTTAATTAGGTATGAAGTGTATAGACTAAGAAACGAAATGATTCAGGAATTGGATGGGAATGACCATAATCCCAATCGTTGTTACTTATAAAGCAATGCCTCTTATGCGTATACATATATGCATATACAATTATACACAAATAAATGTATAGGAGAATGGATATTAGGGGTAGCCGTGTTGATAGAAAAATATAACATTGGGTTGATGAGAACGGGAAAGATACCAAGTTCTCTGAGTTAGTCCAAGCTTAGGTCGCTATGGGAATTACTATTCTCAGCACCCTGCATAAGTAGGATTGTACTAGCAATAATCTCTTCGTCTTAACATTTATAAAAATAAAAAATGGAATACTAAATATACACAGCCTCCCCTACAACGAATAAATGGCTCACAGAAATCTATCACACACAAATATATCCATGGCAATGATTAAACTTTTGTACCTTTTGCCAGTTGTCATTACAGCAACTGAACCATTGACATAGAGAACATTTCCTATGATCATCGTCATCTGGAATTTTTTGTAAATGATTCACCATTACATAGTCTTCCTTTTGTTTAGGACCATACTCTGGGGAAAATGATAATGTAGAAACTTCCAAAAACTTGCAAACCTACAGTATACAATTATTCTCTGTGAAACAGGCATCAAGAAACCATATAGTAATATGACCATGTACAAAAGGTCAAGCTATATTGTAAAAGTCCATTGAACAATATTCAAAATAGTTGTTATTTCTGATTCTTGGCTTGAAGGAGTCAACCCTGAGGTCATTTTCGCATTTATAATGCAATGGTGTTCCAGTGAACATCTAATGTCATATAGTAGCAAGTAGGGGTGCTCAAAAAATTCGGTTTTTTCGGTTTTTTACCGAACCGGTTGATACCGGTGCCGGCGGTACCGGGTTTTTTTGGTACCGGTTTTTCGGTTTTTTTATACTTTTCGGTACCGGTTGCGGTAATGAAATTTTTGAATTCGGTAAAAACTGAAATACCGAAAAAAAAAAAACCGAAAGATGCAGCTATCATGCATGACACACTGATGGAAGTAGGAGCTGTATGACACGCTGCAAGTAAGTGGATAGTTGGGGAAATGCGTGGCTTCTGCATGGCTAGCATACAACTATTGGGTATGTTTAGGGTTTTTTTTCTTATTTGCCGAGCTAGCATATGGTTTCTTTTCTGTGTTGAGCTAGGTAGACAAAGAAAGTACAATAATTCGATCAGTTTATAAATAAATGTACATGCATGAATGATTTTGAATAGACTTAATTTGGCTCTTTTCAAATGGAGGAACACGCAATAACAAGCAAATTAGGAAAGTTGATTGCATGGTTCCATATATTTTGCCCAAAAACTTCACTAACTTTTGTATATTAACAAAACTTCGCTGGAGTAACATGATTTCATTTATCATTATTAAAATTATATCGCTAATTTTTGGAGTAAATCTTTCTGTAGAACAGATGAAGTAGTAGTTTGGGTGAAACAAGCTAGCTAGCTAGGTACTATGCACTAAATTTAGCATCAATCTGTCCACTTAGAAAAATTTCAACAGCTAGCAAGAAAATTTAAAAAAATTTATTAATATATATAAAAAATTATTTAATTATTGCGGTATAACCGAAAACCGAACCGAAAAAACCGGTACCGATTTTGTACCGAACCGGTACCGAAACCGGTTATTCGGTACCGGTACCGGTACCGGTTCTTTGTTTTCCGGTATTTTTGGATCGGTACCGGTTCGGTATTTTCAGTACCGGTTCGGTTTTTTACCCCCTAGTAGCAAGTACACATTTTTTTCAACCAACTATTAAATCTACAATTCAAGACTACCAAAAATTTAAAAGCTAAGTGCTAACAACAGTGAGTTAAACAGGATTCTTAGTAGTATAGACACATATGGCCACAAGTATTGTACGTAAAATAAGACATCAATAGTTATGTAAAGCAACTAAACTGATTTTAATGTCAGAAAAATATATAAAATAAAGACGCCAGCATACCTCTCGGGAGTTCACAATATCCATATTTCCAAAAAAATGATTCAAGTATCCTTGCATTGCTACTTTTGCTCTGTTCGACATTGAGTGCTGCCTTCCAAGTTCTGGCCGAATAATCGGCAGAGCGGCACTAGAAGGAACATCTCTGAACAAAAAAGCACCTGTAAGAACTATATCAATTATGGAAAGAAGAGATGTAACAAGTATTTCCCACCAATCTTGACAAGTGACACTTAATCAGCACTCACCTGTTTCTGACACTCTCATCGTGATTTAATGGAACAGTCTCATCATCAGGCTCATAGTCATCTTGCACAATTGTTGTGTTTTCGCCAATGCCTAAGTTTTGAAGCCATTCTTTAACCTTGAAAGACACTAAACAATTTAGAATACAGAAAAACCTTTCACAATAACATAGTGAAGGATATGGAGTAACAATTTGTAATTTAACAGGGGTCGTGATTCATCAAATGAGCATCATACTAAGTAAACTACAGAGAATTTAAAAACACCTGCTCTTGCTTCTCATGAATCTCCTCAATAAATGCACGTCTCTTCAATGCGAAGTGTAAATAAAAAACTTGTGCAGCATTCTTCTTTAGCTGCCACTTGAACTGTAGAACAATTTGAAAAAAAAATATCATCAGACATCAATACCAAAATATAACAAGGCAAGTACCGAGTTGTTTTGATTGGTCCCGAGTCAACTCGGTAGTCCAACTTTGATGACTCGGTAGCCCAAAAGATTTTATTTTACTCTCCTGTTTTGCTGATTGAAAAAGCTCAAAAGTTTTTTAGATTTTTCTAGCTTCCTGATCATAAATTTGAGATTCCCAAAAAAGTTTTTTTTTTCTTCTCCTATTTATCCAACCCAACAGTTCTTGAAAGAACCCTCACAAAATACTTGACTTTTACTCCACATAGTATATATAAGCATATATGAAACCAAGGAAAGATCTAGAGTTTTAATCTAATTAATGTGATAATTTATAAATAACCATTATGTCAAATGAATAAAAATTAAATAATACACATACAAACAATTTAGAAAATATTTGGAACATATACATGAATAGGTCTTTAGGAAAAAGAGGAAAATTTTCACAAATTTTAGTGCATACAATCTACCAATGTATTCAATTAATGATTGATATAATTCTGATGACTCTGCATATTTCATGATTCATGAATTTAATTAGTAGAACCTATCTCATTCAACTCACTCTAATTCACTATAAATAGCACTCTATCAACACACCTAATTACACACAAAAATCCCACAAGTTCACTATGGATCAACAAGTTCCTTTGAATCAACTATATTTCAAAAGGTGATTTTACTATCAAAGTGAGAGACACTTGATTTTGGAATGGAGTAAATACAAAAGCAAACAAGATTGACAACACCAATGTTATCCTATTAGATGAAGAGGTATGTATTTTTTTTAAAAATCTATTAATCAATTTGTAAATACTTTTTTTTTCAAATGCCAACATAACACATGTATTAAAAATGTTACAGGATTCACAAATGCTTTTGACTAAGGCCCAATCAGAAAAAGTAATTTTATGAAAAAACTAAGAGAAAATGATATGTACATAACATTTTGCGCAAAAAAAAGAAGAAAAAAAGATGCACGATAAATCGTTTCTAAGTTTGGCTGTGCTTTGCACATCATGCTTGTAAATTGTTAATAGAAACATTCAGATAATATATCCCAACTAAAGCCTGAAAAACACCTCTAACTATATAACACATCCAGAGATTATTAGTTTATCAGAAGATTTTTATCATAGTATAACTAAAATAATATGCAAAGAAACATAAACAAAGCTCTATTATACCTTATCATGCTCAAAAGACATTTTATTTACAGTTCAATTTGGCCTCATTCCATCAATTTAACTGTTTGGTTGTGATTATTTGGGTCTAGCCATGGTGCAGCCCAATCTATTTGTATACTCTCTTATTATAAGTTCCTTATAAATAAGAGACTGGGGGGCAATGTTAGGGCGTGAATATTTGGGCTTGGCCATGGGGTAGCCCTATCTATGTAATGGGCTGTATTTAATGTTGGCCCATATATGTTTATTATGTAAGAGTCCTTATTAGAGAAGGATTGGGGTTTCCTTATTTGGTGGGATGAGGATATCTAACTTGGGAAGGAAGCAATTGCAGTTATAAGTGGATTTTGACTAGGACTCCTATTCCTAGTAGGGTTTGGACAGACAAGACTTCTATAAATAAGGCTACAAGCAAGGCATGAAGGGATTCATGATCAGATCACACATTACGAGAGGAATTACAAGGTCATCATACAACATAGAGGGATCATAGCATAGAGCAAGATACCATGCAATACACCATATGTACTCCCAATATTATTATAGTGGATTTCTCTCTCTCTCCGTGGTTTTTTCCCAATTGGGTTTCCACGTAATTCTTGTGTTCATGCTTTATATTTCTTTTATTTATGTTTATGTGAGTATATTTCGTGAGTTTGATCTCACAACGATACAATCAACCGTTGGCGCTGTTTTGGCCTGTCCTTTTGGGTGATTTCGTCAGGCGTACAAAATCAGGCGTTAACATTGGCACCGTCTGTGGGAATCGAGACACTTGTTCTAGTGTCGAAATAAAATCACCGATTCATCAAGAAAGAGAGCCAAGATATAAAGCTAAGTTGCTCTTTTTATTAGATTAATAATATATATATCCAGCATATGCATGAGATTTCGGTTAATAATCCGATGTGTTCATAAAACTTGTGTAGTACCATCATAATATTATACGTGTTTTGAATACTAATCCATGCAAATTACCCCCTCTTAAATTAGTGGGTTCTCTTTTGTAGCAGCATGAACCCAGACAAAGCATGCGACCCATTTTTTGGGAACTCCAACCTGGTCTTTTCTTTGACCAGGAGTTTTTCTTTGAGAAGCTTGTTATGTATATATACATGTCAGCATATAGTAATTATATATATATATATATATGTACGTATATATGTATATATTAATTTAATCAATTCATAATAGTCTACAATAATTGAACTTTTTTATACAGCATCATATACATATAAAGTATACCTGTAAATGATAAAGTTTATTATTGCTTTATGTATCACTTACCTGATGGATATTCTTTATCTATAATGGTACATACACGTGACTAGTGATGATACTTTTGTACGCTCCTATTTGCCCAGTCGGATTTAACAGACAGGGAAAGAGAGGACGCCATGGTCGCTACCTCGAGTTCTCGGTCCACCGCCCTTGTCAACCAAAAAATCCTCATGCCTGTGATTGGTGACGAAGTCCAAGCATTACAGCGAGTGCAGCCATATTTCCGTGCCGGTTTCTTCTCATTAGTCTCTTCCATTGAATTCTGCACTATTTTTGCCAAACAAATAGAGCTGGGACCGAATAATTCCACAGTAGCTAGCAGTGGAAGTGGAACTGATTACACATGTGATAATAACATCTGCAGTAGGGACTACCATAGTGTTTGTCTTGAAGATTGGTTGCGTTCCATCACAACAACAAGGCCGGTCATTTGATGTTTTGTTCGGGAATTGCCCATGCTGTTCAGAGCCAGTTGCAGTCAAAATCAACAATAAGAGGCACATTTGAAACAGCTGAAGCATCAGCTAGAGCATATCATGAAACTGCTCTTAGATTCAAAGGAGCAATTGAATTTTTCTAGAAGCAGAGGTGGCGAACTCAGGGGACTTCGGCAGAACTTCGGCAACACTTCGGCTGACTCAGCAATACCACGGCGATACGGCATCTGCATCATATGAAGAAACAGAGGGAAGGAAGAAACCTTGGACTAGTTGCACGGAACAGATTGGACCAGATTGCTTGTGACGACAAATTTTGTTCTTGCATGGATTTTTGTTCAGAGGGATAGTCTATGAGAAGATACCAGCCGGAAAATGATGTGGTTTTGTACAAAATACTAAACAGAGTCAATAAAGTGGATCTAATTAAACAATTGAGCTAGAATGCTGTTGGTAGGCAGCCGGATCGTCTACTTTGGGGATGAAGTACAAGGCGAGACATGCGAAGGATACGAGGAGAACCGAGAGTAGGCTTTGGAGCTGCTCTCGTGATAGAAGCAGATCTGGAGACATCGTTCGCAGAGATCGCAGACCAGTCAGCCCCCGTGGAAAGAGGTCTCATCAAGAGGCCCAACCGTCAGTGCAGAAGCCGAGGGAAAATCGTCAGGATAGCCTTCGGCGGAATCAGGACTTCAAGAAAGTTGATCAGGGCTTCATCGAAGTTAATGAGTTCGGCATTTATTCAATACTTTGGTTTCGACACCAACCAATGCAAGCTACAGAATAAAAATTGATCAAGACTTCAAATTAGTCGGTCGAGACTTCGGCATAGTCGCCATTAAAATGTTATAGCAGAATTGACAGTTCGAGATGTTCACTCTGGCACTTCGGGTAACAGGGTCCACTTCGGACGATAGCAGTTTGTTTCAGAATGTATCATATCGGCTTCATCATATTTTCACTTTGGCCGAATTTTGACATGACTTCTCCTTCGGCATACTCAAACTACTTCGGCAGGATTTCGGCATGACTGCGGACCACTTCGGCAAACCCTTCGGCGATTCCTCTTCGGACTACTTTTGCTTTGCAAGGCAACTTCGGCGTTTCCCTCAAGCTTCTTCGGTTAAGCTATTTTGTGGTGTTGTTCGGGAAGAAAGAATAAATATGCCCACCAGATTTTTGAGACTGTCATCGGGATGGTGATGTTACGGGAAATGGGGAATCTGCACGTGGAAGGAGGAATACAGGGCATGGACTAGAAGTGAAGCAACACTGATGGAATTTATGGTTACTAATATAAAGTCGTTAAAAGGAGTGGCTCTTTCTTTCGATGACTACTCCTATGGCCCTCGACAGTTCTTCGCAAGTCTTTAGTCACTATGTCTGAAGCGATCTTGCATATGCAACTTCCTCCGCATCAACAGCAACAGAGAGAGGAGGCTTCAGATTTAGGAATTTACTATAGGGGATATTCGATGGACTTGACGGAGAAAGCAGTGGAGAAGAAGACTCACAGTCTAAGGAGAAATATTTTCAGAATCAGTATGGTGGGTTTGATTGAACAATTCAGCGGGACTGTTGTTGATAGGCAGACAATTCGATGACTTTGAGAATGGA